>SATU01000507.1:0-22355 GCA_004335285.1 Ascochyta fabae | reverse complement strand
CCCATCGCCATCCGAGAAAGAAACAGCGGAATCGTCCTCCCATTCTCCCATCTCGAAGCCTTGACTCGCGTCTAGTGCGTCGATGGGCCGGCCGAGTTTTATCGCATCTGCTGATGCGGGGAGAGCTATTGTCGGCCCGTTGGAGGTCGCTTGGAGTCCGGTTTCGAGCAGGGCGGTGTAGAGGGTGCTTTTTATTTTTGCGAAGGGGGTGAGTGGGTCGATGTGTAGTAGGATTGTGGTGCGGTGGGATTTTAGTCTGAGGGTCCAGGTTGAGGGGGTTGGGTGTGCCATTTTGGCGTGGGTTGTGGTTGTGGTTGTGGTTGAGATTGAGTCAATGGGGTGACGAGTGGCGGAGACGCGCTGGGACGCGGGGTGCTGGCGCGCGAACATGTGATGTGGTGGATCTTGGCGGGAGCTTTGGTTTGGTCTGAGCTTCTTCACTTTACGGTCCGCGACTTGCTGCTGCACGTGTTGTGTTCTGCGTAATTCCACCGTCTCATTGTGTGTTTGTATTGCTTGGCCAGAGCTTACACATACCATTGCTCCATCCACCACCTCCGCAGCTCCTCACCACCGCCCACCAGACCCCAAAATGGCGACCATCACACCCACAAACCCAAACGCTATCATCGTATCTGAAATCCCACCACCACCCCCAAAACCCTCGCAGATCCCCACAAATGCTCCACGCCTCGGCATGCCTTTCGATCGCCGCCTCCTCCTCACCACTTTCACCTCATTCGTGTGCGGCTTCACGCTCGGCAGCGCCTCAGCAGGCTCCATGGCCGCATTGCGCTTCCGCGCCGAGAACGCGCACCGGCTGCCCATCTCGCAGCCGGGCTGGTATCTGTACCACAAAAGCAAGAACTACTACAAGATGAAACACGGCATCACCGAGGGGCTGCGCAAGGGCTTCATGGTCGCGGCGTGGAGCAGTGTGTTTTTCGTCGTCGAGGAGAGTCTGGATGTTTTTCGGGGCACGTGGAGGGCGGGCCGGACGATTGAGGAGATGGAGGGTGTGGATGAGTTGAGTCTTAAGAGGATTGATCGCGGGGTTGCTAGTAGTAGGGATTTTATTTCCAGTGCTATGGCGGGAATGGTGACGGGGGGCGTGTGGAGCGCGTGGCATCAGTTTCCTGTCAGTACGGCGGCGAGGACGATACGAATGGGGCTGGTGGTTGGCCTGGGGTATGGACTGGGTCAGGATGCGCTGGTGTGGGCGAAGGAGAAGTACGGTGGTGCGGAAGAGGGGGAGAGCTGGATTTACAAGGGCGCGAAGAACAGGAAGAAGGATGTTGAGGACGCTGAAGCGCAAAAGGCGTGAGGAGCATACGACACCGATATTGGGACGACTACTCGACGCTCGAACTACGGCTGACCACTCCAGCTTGTACTCATGCTTTCTTAGAAACGCCTCCAGCCCCGTCACCTCGCCCCTTGCATTCTCCTTGGCCCAGGCAACATCCTCGTCCATCGTCGGCCCGTAGTACCCATAATCGCGGATCAACGCCCACATCTCATACAGCTGCTCGCGCATCGCCTCGGGCATGAAGCCCTTGAACACCTCGTCAGGCAGGTTCTGAAATTTCACCACCTTCCCCGTCACCCTCGACACAATCTCGGCCACCTCATCCATGGTGAGAATCTCCGCTGCCGCCGCAAACTGCTTGCCCGCGTACTTATCCGGCTGCGCCAGGATAGCACCCACCCACTTGCCCGTCTCCGCAATGTCAATAAACGGCACCCTCGTCTCGCCCCTAATACAGTTGGCGAGGACGAAGCTCCCATCACCCGCAGGACTGGGGACGGGGCGCATGGACTGCATCATGAGGTTTTGCATGAAGCTCGCCGGAGCGAAGAAGGCCGATTTGACCGGCAACGAGCGAATCCACTGTTCGATCTCGGCTTTATCATCGAAATGCACCACATTCTTCAACTCCCCCCCCACTGATCTCAAACGGATGGCTCATCGAGCTGAAGATGATATACGACAGCCCAGCCGTCAGCGCAGCGTTGCACACCGCTTTCGCCTGTCGCGTTTCGATGGCCCGCGTGTCGCCCTCGTAGGTCGTCGTGGTCAGGAAGAACAGCGTGTGCACGCCTGCTAGCGCTGCTGGGAGCGTCGATGGGTCGTCCATGTCGGCGCGGACTAGCGAGGCGCCCTGCAAGGCGAGGGATTGCATCGAGGGATGCATGGTTGAGCGCGATATGGCGCGCACGGCGTATTGCTGCGATAGCTCTGTGTCGGCGAGCACGAAGCGCGCTACGGAGGAGCCTTGGTTGCCGGATGCGCCGAAGACGGCGAGTGTTTGTTTGGGGGACATTGTAGAGGTAGTTGCAGAGTTGTAGAGTTGTAGAGGAGTGGTAGAAGCAATCTATCGCAGTAAGAGCCAACCCTCACTACAACCTCCCTCTTATATACATTCCACATTCTACACAACCCCCTCAACCCCTCAGCGCGTCACCGACCATCTCGCAACCCAACCCAACCGCTCAACAGCCAAGCAGCCACCGCTCGCATACATCGGCGTTAGACACGCATCCCCGGAGTTAGCAGCCCGTCTTCTAAACTCCACGACCACCGACCTTGAAAGATCTGGACTCAGCTACGGCTTAGCGTACGATGTACACACTGGAGTGTAGACACGTGAGTCCTGGGGTGGAGTTTGGATTGCGCGAGGAGAGCGAAGAGCTTGGCGTGGGACAACTTTTGGCCGTGGTGGGTTTGTGGGGATGGAATTAGGATGCCATGGCATGGATTGTACTCCGCGCGCGTTTGTTCGTTCGTTCCACCCGTATTCGGATCGTTCCGTCGTCAGCTGGTATCAGCACCACCAGCAGCCAAACACCAACGCTTACTTCCATGCATCCGCAGACAGCACAATTGTATAATTACCGGCTTGTGCCAATGCAATCAAGCATTCAAGACGCGGCAATCAAGCTTCGTCAGCTCGGCGTCTGATGTAGACACGCCGTCTGGGCTGGGTGACGAGGCCGGACTCGTCATCCTCGCTGGGCCGCGGGATCTTTATATCTAGACGACGGCGCAGCTTGACGGCGTGTTGGGTGCCATTGGGTCACATTTCTGGTGGTGTTTGTTCACTGAGTGTTTTCTCACGCCAATTACCAGCACTGCATCCATCCTCAACTCCACACACCACCCACCCGCGCATTCGCACCCACCCGCCGCCATGAAGCTCCCGCTCGAGCTCCTCCTCTGCATACCGCACGCACTCGCAGCACCCCTCGCCCCCCGCTCAGCAACACTACCACACCTCCACGGTCTCACATCCCTCTCTCGCGACCTCTCCTCAACCAACTCCCGTCACCCGGAGAAGTACTTCCACGAATCCATCTACCACCCCCATTACGACGGGCGCTTCGCAGCGGCTGTGCTCCCGCACAAGACGCGCGCCTTCCACATGCGCCTCCTGCTGCGCTCGTACATGCACGCGATGCGGCGGGCGGGGGTGCGCACGTGGATCATGCACGGGACTCTGCTGGGGTGGTGGTGGAACGGGGCCATGTTCCCCTGGGACAGCGATTTAGATTTCTGCGTCGAAGAGGGCGGGATGCACGAACTGGGGAATTGGTGGAACATGACAGTCCATCCGTTTAGTGCTGCCGAGTTGGGGATACACCAACACACAGACACAGAGGCGTATACTCGAGCGCGCCGACGACGGGGCAGCAACCAAGCCAACCACCACGAAGAGGAAGAAGACAGCGAAACAGAAATCCTCTCCGAGCCTGAAGGCCTCGCAGAAGGCGTATGGACCGCCGTACTTCGACAAGGGAAAAAGTACCTCCTAGAAGTAAACCCGCACCACGTCTCCGCCTCGACAAAAGAAAAACACAACGTCATAGACGCCCGCTGGATCGACACCGCAACCGGTCTATTCATCGACATCACCACCGTCCACCCGGTCCCTGCCTCCATCAAACCATCCACCAACCACCACATCTCCCTTGTCCCGGCTGCAAACAACCCCCCATCCACTTCCCAGCAAGACCCGGAGGAAATGTACACAAAGGACACGCACTTGTACACGACGGCGAGTCTGTTTCCGCTGCGCCAGAGCGTGTTCGAGGGCACGGCTGTCTTTGTGCCGTATGCCTATGAGACGTTGTTACGCGACGAGTATGGTTCCCGCGCCTTGACCGAGACGTGGTATAATAGCTATGAGTTTCGGCGGGACATGAAACAGTGGGTCGTCGCGCCCGATGTGAGTAGTACCGATATGCCGAGTGTGGGGAAGGGGAGGGGGGATCGAGAGGATGCAGCGGGGAGGTTCAGGAAGGGGGGAGGGGGACAGAAGGAGGTTGAGACGGGGGCAGTGGTTTGATATTATCATTGCGGATTTGTGCCATGATTGAGAGGACGAATTTTTTCAAAGCACTGTCTTACCAGACAGTGGAGAGTGGATAGAAATACACCAACTACGCTCTCTCAAGCAGACTCATCTTCACCTTGACATCATGCGGCCACACAAACCACTGCTTATGCAAATCCCACTCCTTTGTCGAATCCTCCAACTCAATCTACGCCGTGTCAGTAAGTACCGCGTCACGCTCGAAACAGAAAAGAATAAACTCACCTCATACGTCCCAAACACAAAACTCACCACCTTGTACAGCTCGACCAGCGCAAGCGGACGACCAAGACACACGCGGTTACCCCCGCCAAAACTCATATCCGCTTCCTGCATCCTCTTGAGTCGGGCTTCGTACGCGGCGCTGCTCTCGCTGGCGCTCTGCTGCCATCGCTCAGGTCGGTACGTGTCTGCATCGTCGCTGAAGATGGCTTTGTTCGTGTGCATGATCCACGGATTCGTGCCTACAATGGTTCCTGGTGGGAGGACGGTGCCGTTGGGGAGGGGAAGGCCCGTGGCGGGGACGACGCGTTCGAGGATGTGGCCCACGACGGGGTGGATGCGCAGGCCCTCTTTGATGCAGGCGTCTAGGTAGGGGAGCTTGGAGAGGGAGTGGTAGGGTGCTGGGCTGGGGAGGTTTGCGGAGCGGAGCTCGTGGACGAGTTTGGATTTGGCGGTCGGAGATTTTAGCAGGTAGTAGAAGATGGCTTTGGTGCAGATTGCGAGGGTGTCGGCGCCGCCTAGGATCTGGAGAAGGTTAGTGTTTTTCGATGGGGGGAGAAGGGGAGACGTGCATTCAAGATCATGTAGCCGATGACTTCATTGTCGGTCACTAGGTCTGGGTACTCTTTTTTTGCTGCGAGGAAGCCGTTGACGAAGTCTTTCTTGTCTTTGAATTCGGACAGGTTCTGCATGCGCTCCATAAAGCGCTCCACAGCGAAGCCTGCAGCGACTGCGAAGTCGTCGAACTTGTAGAACTTGCCGAAGTGCGGGTTCTTCCCGAGCAGTTTGTCGAGCGCAGGGACTTGCCCGATCTGACAGGTGTCAGTGGCAGGTATAATCATCTGGACCTCCATCACTTACCACGGAGAAGTACCGCATAACGTTCTCGGCAGTCTGAAGCATACCGCCCACGTCCTTGCCCTGCTCCATGAAGCCCATTCGCTTGCTCCAGGTCATGTCACCGAGAAAGTCCCAGGCGAAGTACGAGATCCAGTCAGTAATGTCACATGTCTTGCCTTCATTGTCACCGGTCATGAATCTGCGTTCAAGTTCGGTACCGAAGACGCGTAGATCCTCGTTCATGAGTGGTTCCAGCTGTAGGGCACTTTGCAAGTTGTAGAGCTTCTGGACTGGTTTGATGCCCTTTGCATGAAACTCATTGCTGCGTGTGCTGAATAGGTTTGGAATGAGGTGGCCATTTTGTAGAGCATCGTTGACTACGATTGATTAGCATGGGAGCACTCGACGGTGTCAATTGTACCAGTACTGCTGTAGTAGTCGCTCTACGGATCTGTTAGCATAAGGACATACATTGGCATTGAATCGCTGGTACCTTCAAGAACGTGCCTCGGGTGGAGTAGATTGTTTTGAGCAGACTCGCATCTGCAATGCTGACTGTGTTTGGCCCAAGACGCACCACGTCACCATACCTCTCATGCAGCTCTTTTTGCGTCTCGATATGCGTCTGGCCGTAGTGGTTGTAGAAGCGCCAGATGTTGGAGAATTTGGCCAGGAACGGCCCCGGAATCTTCTTTAGCGGTGACTTCAGATATGCAACAACGTACTGGATCGCCAATACAATTGCCCCAAGGCTAAGCGCCTTGACTAGTAGCGATGCCAGTGCCATGTTGTGATACCACGAGAATGAGAAGACAAAGTCGAGAAAACGTGGAGGGGCAGGATGCGACCTGTATAATTGACAGCCGATCACAGACCCTGCAGATCGATCTCAAGGTACGGCACGAACTGCAAGGATCAGGGAAAGGATTCAATTGAAAGAAGAAGTAAGCATAAGCGGGCTATATTACCAGCATGGAGGGAAGGGATATCTGGAGGTAAGACATGTCTCGGGCGAGCTACAACGACCACACGTCTTCAATTGAATTGACGATCATCTGGATCGCAATTGGCGCTATGTAGTCACAGCGGGCTGATGTTGGGTGCAGCGAGAATTGTTCCGTCTCAACTTGACTTTGTTAGTGACAGAAAGTCCAATAAAAGGGTACGGCGGCAACGACATCTGTTCGTATTTGGCCTGGCCATCTCGGTGGAAGGCGCTAGCGTCAAGACATGGTTATCGATCTGTTGGATTGCGCCAGCTGCATTTGAAGGTGCCAGCATAAGTCGCACCGAACCGTTTGCCACGCGCGTGGTGCGGTAGCACAGCATCTGCACGCCGTTCAGCGGTGAGCGTTGGTCGCTGTGATACGAGTTTGCAACATCTAGGGGTATTCTCTTGTGTTGACGACACTGTTGGAGAACGACGTGTGGACTGTGGAGTGCAAGGGATTGGGGCGGCGGACGAGGAAGCCCAGTGGCTCGCTTACATGTCGTCGCGGGAAAGGGCCCTTTCCTGGATTAGCCACCTGCAACTTCCTTCACCCACCAATCCACATCTTCACTTTTCGACAACGACAATCGGTCCTTTACAATGGAGAAGCCCTTTCAAGCTCACCCTGGCCTTCAATACTTGTGCGTCGTCAATATACCAACACTATAGCCAAGGATACGGCTTTGTCGCAAATATATACATGCAGACTAACCTCAAGTCTCTGCAGCCATCTCCCCGTCCACACAGACGCACCGATGTCAGCCTTGGTCCCCACAAATTCCTGAAAAATGCACCAGGGCTTCGGGGAACGAGCCGCTCCCGTAGCCGCTGCCACGGACCATCAGTCATTGGGTACCGATATGCACTGTTGTGAAACCACTGGCGTGCTGAGCAAATGACAGATGGCATACGAGCAGAATTTGCATGTCCCCTCACCTTTTACAGTAGCGTCCAACCGTCATTCCCAGAATTTGGGGTGCGAAGGATGCAGATGTCAGGGCTAGTGGAGAGCCTTGCGCGTTTCTCCGTACATGGTGACTTGCCTCACAAGACACAGCCCTTGATGTTTGCAGACTCGACCTGGTACCAGGCACAATTGCCGGAATGATTGATAATCCAAATTTGCTTGCATTCAGCATCTAGTGATATTTCACTCGAGAAAACCCTGGGTGTTGCAAACTTTGCTCTAGTTGGGTCAAGGGGCCCCTTGTACAACAACATTGAACGGATTTGTGGACCTGCCATGTTCTACCCCGACTTAAGGCTCCATTCGAATGAAGATACGCAGGGGTAATCTGTGCCGTGATTCGACTTATAATCATGCCTCATCTCGTGGACTCAGTTTATGTGCCTACTAGCATGCCATCACATGTCGAGCATATCACACCTTAGCCTCATGTACTATGCCAGGAACCGCCAGCGGCAACTTACCGCTTTCGAGGTTCTGTCCGGGCCATATCCACTATTGCATGCACCTCTATCGCGTGGCATTCGAGGAGCAGGTGTGAAAGCAGGTCTTGCTAGGTTCTAGATGCACGACATGCTATCTCTTCTGTCGTTTTTGAGTATGGAAGCGCTTCTACCCGCTACAAACGAAGACGGTGACGATCTGCCTAGTGCCCGTCGGCACTGTGGAGTGAGTTTGACATGGGATGGCTCGATGAGTGCCATTGAAGTATGCCATGCTGTCAAGTTCCACTCGTGAGCCGATCGGATTGTCCTTCTCTTCCTTGTATCTTCAAGCTATTTCCTCCCCGCATGGTCTTGATTCTCTTTTTTCTACTCACTTTCAAGACACACTTCAGAGGCGATACGATTTGCATTCACGCAAACCTTGAGTGTCTGTTTTCTTTTTCACAACGGCAATCAATCTTGAGTTCGTTGGGTGAGCTGAGGCCAACCTCTTTTCCTCGTTGATCAAGCTCGAGTAGCCTTAAACTGGTCCGATCTAACAGAAGCTCAACATCTCGTCTATCTGGAGGGTTTCCAGCTCAAACACAGCCATCATGGGAGCTCCTGCAGACTACGGGCCAATCCTCAACGGAGTGATGTGGTTTCAGGTCATCATCTCGACCATCTTTATCAGCCTACGTATTTACACCCGCTACTACATCATACGAAGTCTTGGATGGGACGATCTTATGATGATAATCAATTTGGTAAGCTTGTCGCCTTCTATGCTTTCCAATTTTGTGCTCTTTTTTGTCTACTCGTTGCTGCGTCATGATGTAAAACTCGAGGATCTTTGCTGATTAGCTCAGGCTACGTTCATAGCCTTCATCGCCACCACTTCGGTTGGTATTACCTATGGCGTAGGCAAGAAGACGGAAGATATCATACGTCTTGGCCTGGACAACTCGAAAGCCATTTACTGGGAGGCCATCGGGCAGGGGATATGCGTTGTAAGTGATAACTACCACAAGAGTTATCGTAGCTCTTGCTGACATTGAATAGATGGGCATTGCTGCATCTAAAGCTTCTGTCGCACTTTTCCTACTGCGTATTGTCTTACGGCCGTGGCACATTGCACTCCTTTGGAGTGTAATCGTCACCACGACAATTTTTTGCACCATCACCACCGCCCTGCTGTTCTTCCAGTGCAAACCCGTAGCGTTTCTCTGGGACCAGACCATTCCAGGGGGGCACTGTCCGATCAACTTCACCGACGTCGGTCTATCCATGGGTGGTAGGTTTCTCCAACCTCCCTATCAAGCCACTCTACTAACGCAACCCAGCCTGGTCAGCATCGATGGACTTCGTCCTCGCCATCCTACCTTGGCCCGTCGTCATGGGCCTAAATATGAAGCGCAAAGAGAAGATCACAATCGCATGCGGTCTCTCCTTGGGCGTCTTCGCAGGCGCATGCTCCGTCGTCCGCACCGTCGAGCTGCGCACACTCGCCAGCAAAGCAAACTACGTGCACGATACGTCTCCCATGCTCCTGTGGTCCTCATCCGAGATCTGCCTCAGCATAATCTGCGCCTGCATACCCGTCCTGCGGCCGCTATACGTCCGCATCATGTACGGCTCTCGAGGCGACTCGAGCGGAGCGAGCGGCGGTCGCAGCTACCAGCTCAACAACTACTCACACAGCAAGAAAGCCAGTGTGGGGAAGCGATTCGGTAAGCATGGCAGCTCGGGGAGTCGAGTCTACATGGGTGCCGGTGCTAGTGCGTTGCAGACGACGGTTAAGATGGCCAGTGATAATGCAAGCGAGGAGACGATATTGAGGGAGTGTCACAAGTACAGCGTACCGGAGAGGGTGGCGGATGAAGAGATGGCGACGCTGCCGAGGAAGAATGATATTAGGGTCACGACGACCGTCGAGGTTGAGGAGAATGTCGGTGAGAAGTTTGTCGTTTGATGCATCATCATATCTATTGGAAATGTGATGGAAGCAGAACATCGTCTACAGTCACTAGTTGTTAAGAGGAAAGGAAGTTAAGGCATGGGAGTATACTACGGAGTTGAGCATGAGCACTGATGTTGGCATTTGCATTTGGAAAAGAGCATTAGACTGTCACGATTGGGTATTCTTACGCATTTTGCTCCGGCATACTATCATTACACACATATTCTTAGCTTCACAAGTCATTACTCGGACCTCTCAACAGCTTTTATATAAAAGTGATGTTCAGATAGGCTTACGAGACTCTCAAAGGTTGTGGTGTAATCTGGTGTCTGCTGAAGTCTCACGTTATCGGCGTTCTGCTCTTCAGCTACGGGGACAGCGACTTCGAAGTGATTGACTATCTAGGTATTATCCACATCACTCATCGTTCCCACTTCACTCTTCCAGCAATACTCCTCATCTCCCTCGCGCCAATCGTCCCCTGCTTCCCACCTACACCCTGCAGTCTGAGCCCAGCGTCCACGGCCTCAAGCTGGTTAAACGACGCAATAGCCCCCAACCCCTCCGTTGTCCCTGCAGTGGCCATGCTTGACGCAGCGCCCATAATGTCTTGCACGCTCTCCCTCAGCTCCGGCAGCAATTCTGCCGTAGCACCCAGCCATCTCGCCAATGTACCCTTGAAGCTGACCTGATCAGAATCACAACTGCCATCACCCTCGCACTTTGCTTCCCACAACTCGCCTGTCTCCTCGTTGACGAAGTTTCTCTTTGCGCTGGCAATGAAGCCCTTGGTTCTCTCCATCCACTTGTCGTCGTTTGTGCGTTTCGCCATGACTGCGGATCCGTACATGAACACGCCGACGTTGTAGCTCCACATATTGTGGTTAACGTCCACGCACCCGTTCTCGCCCTTGGCGTCGTCCGTGCCGTCGAAGACGTCGAACTCAGGGCTGATCAGGCCGACGCTCACGGTCCAGTCGTAGCTCTTCTCTGCCCAGGCTTGAATGTCTGCGGAGGAAGTGTGGAGGGCGAGGCGGGCGGCCATTTGAAAGAACAATCCATTTGCGATGGAGGATTTGTAGTGCCATCCGTCTGTGCCGTCTCCCTCGAGGATCTTCCATTTCATGCCGCCGTTACACTTGTCTTTGTCCCATCGTGTTGTTTGCTCCTGGAAGACGTTTTGCGCAAGGGTGGCCCAGGGTACCGGACCGGTGGGGGCTAGATTTGTTTCTGCGGCTGTGAGGGCTGCAAGTGCCCACCATGCCTGGTCATCGTTGCCAGTTGCGTGGACGGTCATGAAGTCGTTTGTGCCGGTCGCTTCGGTCATGAGGGTTTTTGAGAGGAGGGTTGCATATTGAGAATCACCCGTAGTCGAGGTGTATGTCAGGAGCGCATCCACAGCAGATCCAGATTGCCACCACCAGATGGGTTCGGCGAAAAGGGCAAGGCCTGGGTCTGGGTAGGTGGCGCGAAGGGAAGACGCAAATGCGCCGGCAGTAGAGATGAGAACTTTGGCTGCCGGCACTGCAGCTACCGTTTCGGATGGTGTTGGGGAGGGTGCAACTGACGATGTTGCTGGCGACGTTGTTGAGAGTGCTGCTGATGTTGCTGTAGGTGTCGCTGTACGTGTTTCGATCGCAGTGCTGGTAGCATTCGGGTGCAAAAAGGGCGAATCTGGGAAGAAGACCGCCACGAGCGGGACGATATTCGATGGCAAACGCATGCTGGCGGTGGTTTGTCTAGAATGTCGACTCTTCTCGATGCTTTGGTATCAAACAGATGCTGTCAAGCAGTATATAAAGAGCGAAATCGACTCGCTAGTTAAAAGAATGTAACGACTTGAAGCCAAGAAATGAATGTAATGGCCAAAGGCAGTCCCAAGGCAGATTTGAGCAAGAGAATCTCCCCACAAGAAACACCAGAAAAGAAGGTAACAAGAAGAGGATACGACGACAAGGAGAGGCGTCCAGCCCAAGACATGCGCCGCGCTGGCAGACTTCCATTGCCAGGGTTGAATGGATTAAGCCAGTTCACGGTCTGTGCCATGCCGTTATTGGCCCACCTGTTGCACTGCCGCATCCGAATCGAGCCTGTCAAGAGTTTCCGCCTATGCTTTTTGATGGGGATTTTCATGACGGCGCATGTTGACGTTGTGTCCGCCCCTGTTTCATGCGAAGGTTTTGTGGGTCGCCGCGTGGTTTGAAACGTCGATAAGAAAATCTCTTTCTTGTGATTCGGCGACATGCAGAAATGAGGACAATCATGCGTCTGAATGCTTTCAATTGCCAGCCGAACTATCCTTTTGGAGCGCATAGGGCTGTCCATGTTCTAGAACTGTGGCTGTATGTTGCTCCGATTACGACGAGGTGCTGTCGCCGCAAGTTCGAATGCGAGTGTTCTTGGCACACCGTAAGGATCTAGATGCCTGAAGCAAACTCTTTTGAAAGACGCAGCGAAGGATTCGAACGCGTGTCTGGACATGATGTTGTCGTATGCTGGAGATGTTCGGAAGGAAGAGATTCGCCTACAGTCAGCCTCAGGTTTCCTGCCAAGCTCGACACGTGCGCTTGTAACGACGCACAATACGGAAAGTCGCACCATGCCAGGACGCCATGCGATGTTATCGTGGAGCAACAGGTTCTATCGCCTGGAAAGTTGCCGTGGAATTGATTGTACGACTGGCTTCGTTAACACTCAAACCCTCAATTAAACCCAGTCGCTGACACCCAATATGTACATCTTGGTGCCTTGGGGCGTGTAGCCATAAATACAATCTGCTGCGACGTCGTGGCTGAAAACAAAATAACCGAGTGCGCTCACTCGTTGTGAAGGCACGGAAAGCAACTTTTGTAAGGAAATGCAGTTCGGAAGAATACCACCGAACGCCTCGCTGTGTGACGTTAAATGCGCAAAAGCAAATTTGAATGCGCCCAACCGTAAGGATGCGTCAGTCGTGTAAGGATTTTGTAAATCGCGCGCCCATTTGTCGACGTTTTCGCTGTGATCCAACTCACATGGTGCGTCCCCTCCTCTCCTCCTCTCCGTTGGGGCTCGCCCCACTGCCATTCGCTGTGATAGCACCGTAATCTTGTACACCGACACTCACACCAGGCATCAGTCTTTCCCTCGCGTCTTCGGCTTCCTCTTCAATGTTCTCTCTCATGATCTTGTGACTTCTCTTGAACACAAAAGCTACGAGCGCAATGCCAACAAGCAGTGCGAGGCCCAACAGGATAACGTTGATGGGCACGGGATCGTTTTTGAATACCTTATGGGTTGCGGCGTCGAGGGCAGATTGCGAGAAGTTGAGAAGGCCAGCCAGGCAAATGATCAGACCGTAAACCTTACCGAAGGTAGCGAAACCGAAGACCTTGGCGGAGTAGTCACTGTGGGGGCGTTAGCAGCTTTCACGAACGAAAAAGAATAGCACTTACGAGACTGCAGTGTAATACAGAGGTCGGTACAACACAAACAGCACAATGTTTCCGTATGCTGCCCAAGTCTCAGGGATGACGCCCAAGACACCAATCGAAGTTGCGATGGTGACCAAGAGCGACAAAGTGAAAGTTGTACTGGTGTTGTCCAGAATCAATCCAATGAACGGGATGGAGATGATGCCGCCCACCGGCAGTGCGATATCGAAGAAGTTGTTGATCTCGACAGCTTTTGAGTAATCGTGGAAGATGTACGTGTACTGCGAGCGAATTGTCGCTACGAAATAGTTGATCCTCGTCATTTGCAACACGGTAAATAGAGTGATGAGGATGAACCACGGTGTTCGGATCTGCTCTGACGCAGTACGGCCATGCAAAGCGCCCCATACTCCCGATTTGTTTCGCTTCTTCTCCTCTTCTTTGGCTTGATCCGCACCGTCCTTGGTGCCCAGCAGGGCGGTAATCTCGCTGGCAATGCTGTCTCGGTGTGCACGACGTGCATCCTGCAGGCTCTGGACCGTAGACTGGTCCTCGATCTCGTCATCTGAGTCGTGAACACTGTTGCCATCCTCTACCTCGGTGACCAGCTCACCAACTGTCTTGTATGAGGTTGAAGGCATGAAGAAGACCTGGACCAGCAGAATGTAGACAGGTACTACGAGATATCCGAGGAAGAACTTCTTGGGAGTGAAGGCGCCGTCTGTGGCCTGGTAGATCAGGCGGTAGAACAGGAAGATAGCGCTCGAGGTGTCGAAAGCGCCAGTGAGAAGCGCCAGAATCAGGCCTGAGTACTGCGGGAAAGTGTTGCTGAGTTGGAAGGACGAGATAAACACGAACGGTCCGCCTAATGCCAGAAAGAGGTAGCCAGGAATGTAGGCATCGAAAGGAAGTTGCGCGGCGAACGCGAACAGCATAGATCCTACGGTGATCGATATCGCCCCAATGATTCCGGAAACGCGAGGTCCATAGCGGTCCAAGATGGTGCCAACGGGCAGCGCAACGACGTTTGTGGAGACAGCGGCAATTGTAAACATGAGGTTGAGTCTGGATTGAATCAGCAGGGGTGTCTTTCGAGCGTCAAGACACAAACCTCAGCTCCTGCTCGTAGCACACCGGTACATCATCCTTCAACTCCTGCTTTGAGCACTTGTTCCTGTATACGCCCTCTTCCAGCAATACGGGCTTGATCGCCGCGTATCCAAAAACCACACCGGCGGCGAGGAGGCAGTAAATGCAAGCACAGAACACCTGCACTACACAACAGTTAGCCGGCTCCCCGCGTCACACAAAGGGCCCTGTACTCACGGCACCTCTTCCACTTAGACACTTCGAAAGCACCAACAGGCTGCACCTCCCCTGCAGCTTCGGTCCACGTCCCGACTGGATTGAACGACATCTTGCGGTTGCGCGACGATTCTCGACTGCCCGGTGCACTCCAGGGCTGGTATTCCTCCATCGTCGTGAGGCGCTCGGAGAGAGACATGATGGGCGATTCGGATTCTCTTCTCTTCTCTACAAGTGACTGGAAATGCTACGATGTAGCTAGCCTGCAACCGCACCGTTGCGTCGTAATAGCAACCTCAACGTGCGTGCGTGCTCAAAGAGCTGCCTGGTGGTGGGAGAGCTGGCCGGTAGCAACAGCCGGATGACGTCGGAGCTTCGAAGCTATGGAGCGGAATTGCAGCGCAGTACAAAGTCTCCAACAGCGACGCAGTAGGTAGAGTAAACAAGGATGGAATTTAGAGAAGTGGGGAGCTTGCAGCAAAGAGACGTCTAGAGTCCTATATACGCAATGGCGACGCAACCCTTCACAGCGGAGAGCGGAGATGCAGGGCTATGTGCCTTTTAGGCTGCGCTTCCCGCTTGAGGCGCAGAGATGTGCGGGCGCATGATCACACACATCACACTCCACACACCTTACCCAAGCTTTTTCTCCGCAGTACGACACACCAGCCGGTCTGACCATTGCCGTGAGCTCATCATAGAGCCTCTCTTGTGTCTCTGCCACTTACAACACCTCATTGCGACAGAAGACTCGTTATCATCGTGTTGATATCTCGAGCTTGATTGACATACGATAGCTCTCCCGTCTGTTCAGCCAATAACTGCACGAGTCAGCCGCGGAAGACACACCTGCGCCGGGGCATTTGCGTGCGACAGAATTTTTAACGACGAGGGTCCACATGTTCGCTGGACGGCGGTTCCCACCACAACAGCTGTGCAAATGCGGTTTTCACGCTCCTCCAATGTAACATGGATGAAATTTTCTCTGTCGTGCTGGCTAGGTCGTGGCTACTGCAGGCTGTCGCAGCGGGTAAGGGCCCGAAGGATTGGAAAGTCGTGATAGGTACGGTAGTTGCTCGATTGTATCGAGTAAACATGCGGATAGGCGATGGCGATCAGTCTGTGCGCGTGAACGTAGCTTCTGTTCGATTGCAGTGCAATTCGCACAGTCTGTTGTCGATTCGCTGGTTTCTCCCATCTTTAGCATCTCCACTCATCGAGGTTGCCTCTGTCAAGTCTTTTCAAGAGGATAAGCAAAGAGTGGGTGCAGACCGCTGAGGGCCACTCGCTTCCACTTGGGATGTGAAGACGATACACCGAAACCATCGAAGGGAGCGTACAGGAGAACGACAGCGATACTTTCTTATTCGTCCAAGCCGGGCCTGATAGCTACTTTGACGCTTGACGTGCTCTCGATCTGCGCAAAGAGGATTCATAGCCTGTTACGCGACACTCTTCGAGCTCACGTTTGTATTGCTGACATGACAGGTAGAACTCCAAACATTCCATTTTCGCCACGAGTGGAGGATTGGTATCGAAACGGGAGTAAATGATCACGCGAATATTGTAAGGAAGGCGGCCGAAGGGGAACGGAGTGGGCAGTCTGCTCGCCCCGATTCCCTGCGTAGTTCTGGACGAATTGGAACGATTCTGAGAACGCGGTGAGATAGATGGTTGGATGGAAAGGAGGGAGAGATAGCCGCATCGACCTCCCCCGCAAAAGGTCCTTGGCCAGTTTGACGGGTATGTCTCGTAAGAATTGAAGCTGTTTTGTGGTTGCGACTTGTTTTGTTGTCCCGACTGGCGGTGACAAGCTCTTCGTGGCAGGATTGTATAAAAAGACATACATGTTCGGATTTTTACTGAGTGATCAAGTAAGGAAAGCTGATGTCAACTAGGGCGCAATGAAGTCAACTTTGTGGTGCCACGCTCAGGCAGCAACTTTGGGACGACCAGGTCAGGATACACGACGTGCAGATCGTGCCTCAACCTGCGTACTTACATTTCTGTTTTTGTGGTACTCAAACCCGTCAGTCAACCATCGTGATGTCTGCAGAAAGCAAGTATCGTGTCCTTGAGCGTTGGTCCAGCTTGATAGAGCCTCCTGTAAAGATGGGCATAGAAAGCCTCGTTATACAAAAATACACTAAAGCCTTCACATTCTTAACTTCGCGCTGTTTCAGGCGAATGTAGTCGTGATCTTCTGCAAGTGCTGATGTAGGTTTGCCAGCGGGCAGTGTGTGGTCATCATCGCCAACTACGGGAGACACAACTAAGCACAGCCTGGACGTTCGAAAAGTCGTCTGGCATTGTCAGGAAATCTTTGAGTCATTGATGATACTGTGCACGAGGCGTGCTGAGATTGATGGCGTTGGCGATTCGTCCGTTCTTGCCCTCGGGGTTAAGAAGCTTTGACGTTTTCTGGCGCCTTCCACGATCCGGGACGTCATCAAATACCCTCAAACCTCCGCCTCTCAGCGTCCTCCATCACAACCAAACCACACCCACAACTATGGCGTTCCTCTTACGGCGGCCCTTAGCCATCCCAGCGACCATCAAGCAGTCTGTGACGAAAACATCACAGCTCTCAGTGCGCGCATTTCACAACACGCCACTGAAGCAGCACCCGCACTTCTTCAAGTCGAAAGCACCCACTCTCACCACCGCCACCAATGTCTCCAAGTTCCAATCGACCTTCCGCCGCTCGTATCAGCAGGCCGCCTCTACCAATCCTCTTGCGCAGGGTGATGCGCGACAGCGTCTCCTGTACGGCGCTGGCATCTTCGGCGCAACGCTTCTAGGCATCAACCTGATCTTCAACCGCGAGACACGAGAGGATGGCGGCATGCCACCCTTCGAGCGCGCCTATCTCAACGACACATTCATGCACACCGGCCTCGGCGTTGGTATGATCGGTATTGCTGCCCGCGCTATGCACATGAACGGCTGGTCTTTCAGGCTCATGTCCGCCAACCCATGGCTGGTCATGGGCGTTGGTCTTGTTGCTAGCATTGGAACCATGTACGGCACCATGGCTACCAGCCCTCAGAAGTGAGTATATTCTATCTTCGATGTAATTCGGGCCAAGTACTGACAGCACTAGCTACGTCCAGAAATACGCCCTCTGGTCCGCCTTTAACGTCACCCAGGCCGCTCTCCTCGCACCTCTCTTCTTCATGCACCCCGCCATCCTCGCACGCGCTGGCCTCTACACAGCTGGCCTGATGGGTTCGCTCGCATTCGTAGGCGCCACTGCCAAGACCGACAAGTACATGTACCTCGGCGGTCCCCTCCTTGCGGGTGTTGCCATTGTCGCCCTGTCCGGTCTTGCCCCAATGGTCATCCCCGCTACTGCCGCGCGCACACTGATGTGGACTGAGAACATCTGGCTGTATGGTGGTCTCGCCGTCTTCGGTGGCTTCACCCTGTACGATGTTCAGAAGGTGCTGCACCACGCACGCATGGCCGAGCAGGGTCTCATGGCCAAGGACCCGGTCAACGAGTCGATCCATCTCGAGTTGGACTTCATCAACATCTTTGTCAGGATGGTCCAGATCCTGGCCATGAGCCAGAACAGGAGGAAGTAAGCGAATGAACGAATCAAGAAGTGGGACAAGAATGCCACGGATTGGTGTGATGGGTCGATAACAGTGTATGATGCACCAGTGAGTGCGCGATGAATTCCATCTTGTAGTTTTAGTTGCTCACACGCATAAGTGCCAATACTAAATACTCTCTTTGTCTTTCAATTGTCCTGCACATATACACGTTCCTCTTTGCATAGAGCTAGATTGTGCTTAAGTCATAATGCCAGAAGCAGCCAGCACGGTTTTAGTAAGATTATATGTTGTTGGATAACGAGCTTAGGAATGACTTGGGAGATAGATCATTAATTCATGTGTAGGTGTCTACTTAGGGCACTATTTATATGCTCATTACGCGTCCTGTGCTCCTATTAGCTAATTACTTAATATTCCTAATATAGACAATTAGCCTGTTGTATATATAGCATAAGCAATAGAAGATTTAAATCTATTAGTAAGTTAGCCTAAGCTTAAGTAGAGTAGATCTAGGTAAGCTAGGCTTCTATTAGGTAGATCTAGTATTTAGTAACATTACAATACACCTTTTAGGCAAGTTAAGCATATAAGACTTGCCTATTTAGAAGCTTATGCTATTTTTATTAAGATGTATATTATATATGCTAAGTAATTATTAAGTAAGCTTTCTATAATACTACTTTATTACTTATTCTACCTTCTGTTTTTAGTATAACCCTATACTATAGTTAAGGTTAGTACTTTCTTAATTAATAGATACTTATATCTATTGCTTATACTAATACTTATAGAAATGTTCTGCTATATAGTAGGTATACACTGCTACTATATCTACTACTTAATCTGCTACCTACTCTACTACCTACTTGTGCTCTACCTTACTTACTGTTTCCTTCTACTTAAGCTCTCTAAGCTTACTACTAGCTTCTCCCCTAGGCTTGCTACCCTGCTAGCTATTGCTATTGCTGCTACGCTCTTCTTCTATATTACTACCTTACTTACTCTTATTCTTGTCCTTGCTTCTCTACACGCTGTTACTACCTTCTAGCTCTAATAAGCTTATGCTGTTCTTGCTTTTTACTCCTGCCTCTAGCGCCTGTAGCGCTAAAACAGCCTAGTATAGTAAGTTCTACTTAGAGTGTATTAATAGTGCTATAGCTAGTTATTTAGATAGGTAGTACTTTAATTAATTAAGTAGTAGCTCCTACTACTAGCGCTGCGCCTCTAGGCATAAGTATAACTTTTAGTAAGTAATCTTTCTACTCTTTAATCTATTAATTACTTACTAATATATATAGCCTCTTTCTTACTCTCTTTAAGGCCTATAAGCTTTTAGCAGTTCTATAGGCTAATTGCTAGCCTATAAAGTTAGCTCTAAAGAAACTAAAAGTTAAGTTTTATACAGTATTAGTAGTAGCTAAAGTAGTAGTTATTACCTATAGCTTTCTCTTACTATCTACTTCTTCTAACTCTAACTTTGATTCTAATAAGCTGCCTCTACCTCTACTTGTTGTTCCTGCTACTACTGCCTCTACTAATAAGATTTGCGCTCTTAGTAAGCGCTTTAAGTAGACTGCTAGCAGGCTTATTAATAAACTTATTAATAAGTTCATTAGTAATCTACTTAATTATAGTTAGATTAGGCCTAAGGCTATAGAGCTTTGCTTTTTAATTATACTTTATTCTTTCTTTTAATCTATATGTGTACCTGTGTCTTGTTCTTCAATAACTATTATAATTATATTCTTAATATTAAGCTAGGCTCTAAACTTCTTAAACTATTGTCTTAGTAGATTCTTTATTAATCTATCTGCTAGCATGCTAATTATAGGAAGATAGAGCACTTTGAATATACCTATAGTATACTCTTATTATAACTATCTATTCTGTATATCTATATAGCGTAGCTGTTTTATTATATACTTATTCTCTCTAACTACTAGTTTAATTATTTGCTAATTGTTATAGAAGATTATCTAGACAGCTTCTAGAATTAGTATAAGTTTAGTAAATAGCTATTTAAGCGCTATAGTCTCTTTAGTAATATGCTTTAGTGCTAATAGCTTTGCCTTAGTAGTAGAAGTAATAATAGTAGCCTACTAGAACGCTTTCTATACTATTAGCCTACTAAAGAGCATTATAGGTACCTATAAAAAGATTACGAAGTCTTAATATTATTAGTAAACAATGTGTTACTATTGAAAAACAGCTTAGCGCTGCTATGCCTGCTATATTTAATTAACTAATACCTAGTTTAGTATAAATAAACAATTGTCTAATATACTACTTTAAAGTGCTCCTTAGTTAGGTTAGTAAGGCATAGAGATAGTTTAGCTACTGCAAACGCTATATTTAGTTATAGTATAATTATAGTATATAGTACTAATCTAATTTTTTTTAATAGCTCTTAATCTTCGGTTTAGTAACTTCTTTAGTGCTCTTTAATAGATCTATAGTAGAGAGCAGGGTATGTAAAAAGAGTCTAGTTATAGTAAGGTTAAATTTCTTAGCAATTTTATTAATATACTTGTTATAAACAAGTGTTATTATCTACTACGTCTAGTTTCTAAGTACTCTAATATTAAGAAACTATTAGACTAGGCCTTAATCTTTAATTACATAGGCTACTATCTAGCTCTTAGCTGTTTTTGTCTTAATCTTGTAGCTCGATTTTAGGAGGAAACTTGTCTAATACATTTGCAACAGTTGTTAGGCCCTAAGGCAAGATGCACTTAAAGATAAAGTAACAACACAAGCAGTAAGAATATAATTAGCAACAAAGGTGTATAATTAACTATAGACTATTTAATGCTAGGCATTAATCTAGTCTAAGGGATTATTTATACTAGGCTTAACCTAGAACAGGTTACTCTGTAACAACCTTCTAAGGCATTAGCTATTAGGTATAAGGAGCTAACTTCTAAAGGAATTTGCTAGTAAAATACAAGATGGATTTAATAGAGAACAACCTCTTAAGCAGAGGTTATAGAGTTTTTATAACCTTATTCTAGACATTTTAGCTTTGTAGAAGAGCTCTAGTCTATGCTAAGAGTATAAGCTAGAGTACTGCTAAGGCAGTGTACACTAAGAAGCTAGCACCTAGGCCTAGCCTATCATAGTATCTCCTTACTTATTCCTTATTTATTAGCGCACATCTTAGTTAAAACAACTCTACTACCTACTCTTTACTTTCTATATTCTCTGTTGTACTATGTTCTAAGCCTATGCACCTTCTTCTTAAGACTCTACTACTATTTAATTATTTAACTACCCTACTCTGCTTAATTTTAATAATAGTGCTTCTTAAATTGCTCTCTACCTTGCGTTCCTTTACTAAGAAGGCGTAGGGCAAGTAGGTAAGTTGCTCCCCTTCTTCTAGTCTACCTACTTACTAACTTTTTACTTTACTTAGGCCTGCAGCGCTGCTCTTGCAGATCCTGCCCCTCTTAACACTTGCTTAGCTAAGAAGGCAAAGCTTACAACAGAGGACGTTGTCCTTAAAGATAATAAGATTAAGAAAGCCTTTAACAATGCTTCTATTAACACTAAGGCTAAGAGTTAGAGTAAGTAGTCCCTATGTACCTAACACGCTAGCAGCTATAAAGATCTTAAGATCTGCGTTAACTATGTGTTAGCTAGTTAGGTCTATACCTTTACTGCTAGTAGCTATTCTACTAGCTGCGCTAACTGTATTCTTAGCTACGCGTGCTGCTACAAGGTAAGTTTACTAGTTCTTATTATTTAGTATTCTTTACTCTAGCTAACTATCTACTAGGCCCTGCGTAAGACTTAAAAGACTTTAAATAAGTACTAAATCTTCTTATAGTTTTCTAAGAGCAACTCTACAAAGCTATTAAGCGTTATTAAGCCTATTTAGGCAGACTTTAAGAAGTGTAAAGACCTTTTGCGTTATACTAACCTTGCATCCTAGCCTAACACTTGCTCTTCTACTATTAGGTACAAGACTAAGTAGTCTAAGTATAAGACTAAGGTTAATAAGGTTAAGGCTTATCCTTCTTTTGCTATAGTTTTTATAGAGTGTACTACTATTGCTGCTAAGAAAGTAGTAGTCTAGGCAAAGACTCTAGTAAGTTATTTCTCTCTCTTCTTACCTGATTTTAGAGGTATTTACTAATTCTATGCTTAGCATAGATTACTGTTAACTTAACACTGCTTACGCACTTTATTTACTTTAAAGCTAACCTCTACACACATCTTAAGATCTCTCTTACTAGTAGATATAAGGACTTCGCCTAAGTGCTTATTAAGGATATTGCTAACACTGCTATAGGCAATAAG
>SATU01000506.1:0-22358 GCA_004335285.1 Ascochyta fabae | reverse complement strand
GCTTCTAGCTTGGGCAGGGCAGACAGCGAGAGCGAGCAGGTACCAGGCACCAGGCACCAGGACCAGACCAGAACCAGACCAGGACCAGACCAGGACCAGGATCAGGAGTACGGCCAACGAGCAGCAAGCCGTAAGCAGCACAGCAAGCAACAAATGCGAGTGGAGAAGCGTCAGACAGAAGGGGAGAGGCAGCGGAGACACAGGCGCATGATCAGCAGCAGTCCACGTTCCGGCAGGCGAGGCGTGGGTGAGCTAGACGGCAGCGGTGGGCAGTCCGGACGGTCATGGGACGGTGCGGATTGCGGACATTTCCCCAGACGCGAGCCGTGAACATGACATGCCAACATGAATGAAGCCCCACCCGCCGCCACGCGAACCGAGCTCCACGGAAGAGTTGGCGGCTGACTAACGCGGCGCGACGGCCTTGATTGACTGCACCGCGTCCACAGCACGTCGACTCGACGTCCTCTCGTTACACGCAAGTAGCGCATCACAGTCCCCGTCCCGTGCATATGATGGAGTCGATACGGCCAGCCCTCGCCAATATCAGGCCATCAGCTCCCCGCCACGCATACCGCCACGCATACCGCCACGCATACCGCCCCTTCTACCGTCCCTCCTACCAGCCCTCCTACCAGCCCTCCTACCAGCCCTCCTACCACTGCCTGCACACCTCCGCAGCACGCAACGCCACACCGCTGCCCCACCCCTCTGTCCCCGGCCCGCCGCCCGAGACACCCACGCCCGCTGCCTCGGATGCCCTCTCCCGCGTCGCGCGCAAAAGGCGCCAGGCCGAGATGCTGCAGCAGGCCAAAGATGTCCGCACCAGCGCCTCCAAGCCCGCCAGCCCGCTGAAGAAGCGCTTCTGGACCGACGTCAGCGTGAAAGAGGGCGATGGCGGCCTCCAGATCTTCCTCGACAACCGCCCCGTCCGCAACCCCAACAAGGAGATCCTCACCGTCCCCAAGTCGAAGCACCAGCTCGCTACCGCCGTCGCCCTCGAGTGGGACCTCCTCGTCAGCGCCCAGCAGGCCATGAAGCACCACTACATCCCCATGACCTCGCTCGCTGCCCGCGCTATCGACATCGAGATCGCCGATGCGAACGCCGACGACCGCATTCGCAGCTCCATCGTCCAGCTGTGCATGCGCTACCTCAGCACAGATACACTGCTGTGCTGGGCCCCCGAGCACGTCCTCAACGACGTAAAGCAGAACGGCAAGACCCTGCGCCAGCTGCAAGAAGACGTGGCCACGGGCATCGTCGCCTACCTGACAACCCACGTCTGGCCAGGCGTGCACATCAAGCCCATACTCGAGCCCGACAGCATCATGCCCGCCGAGCAGCCCGAGCTGACCAAGGAAGTCATTCGCGCATGGGTCTCCCGTCTCCCCGCCTACGAGCTCGCAGGCCTCGAGCGCGCAGTCCTGGCGAGCAAGAGCGTCCTCATTGGCACCCGTCTGGTCCACGAGTGGGCCGAAGCCTTCTCCGACTCGCCCAACCCTGGCGCCAACAAGACCTTTGGCATCGAGGAAGCCGCCGAGGCCGCAAGCCTGGAAGTCAGGTGGCAGACCAAGGCATGGGGCGAAGTCGAGGACACACACGACGTCGAAAAGGAGGACATGAAGCGCCAGCTCGGCAGCGTCATTCTCCTCGTTGGCGGCGACTCAGCCTAGACACACACGACGTCGAAAAGGAGGACATGAAGCGCCAGCTCGGCAGCGTCATACTCCTCGTTGGTGGCGACTCAGCCTAAACACATCACTTAGATCATGCAACAACAATTGTAGAATAGACAGCAGCACGAGCGGCTTTGTAGGTATAGAACTCATGCCATGACTCTCCACCCCACTCCACTGCTTTGCTACCCACTAACGACCCAGTCGTCCACTGACTACTAAAGACCACTAGCACTCGGTCCGTCGCTCGGATATGCGGCGATCAAACAAAAAGAAGTGCAAAAACATACAACAGCGGGTATTCGCTAGTGGTCACCCACCTAACTACTAATCCGCCGGTACGTTGCTTAAATAGGGCTGAGCGAACGGGAAGCCTTGTTTTCAACGTCCTATGGTCGTATGTGGAAGACGACGCCGAATGTATAATCTATAATCGCCTTTTTCCATAACGATAGAGCGTCCAGTCTCCTCTAAATCGCACTGCATGCGCGCCATGAAAAGTTCGCAACCACAACCTCCAATCTACGTCCTCCAGCGAACCACGGTAGTGACGAGGGGTGCAACGAGCATGGCGATGGACAAGTTGAATCCGCCAATGAATGCATGGTCCCAGTGTCGCGCCTGGAAAGACGTCGTCAGCTAAGTAGTGGGAGAGGTAGATGCCGTAGGCCTGTAGAAGAATCTGTCAGAAAGCGATCCTCCATGTGCTTGTCAGCTCACAGAGACGGTGCCTCACGTGAAGCAGTTGGTCACGAAGCATGCTCACACACACAAACCTAGCCATATCTACCATCTGGAGGAGACGCATCTTCCCGGCGGTCAGGTACTTCATCGATCTGGTTCATGGTTGGTTTCGGCTGCTCTGGTAGGCGAGGCGTCATGACACGTTAGTATTGCCAATATGAAGTAGACGACGAGATGAAATCAGGTGAGGATGTTTGGTATGAATTGGTGACTTTGTCAGCGATATGTCACCATCCGGAAAAATGCCAATCAGACGTCGCCTGAAGTGCCTTGCGCTGATCCCCTCCATCCTGGATCTAACTTCCCAACGGGGTTCACAATGTGTAACCAACTCAATCATGGCAGATGGTATGTCGATGGCTGTGCAGCAACTCCGTCTCATGTACTGACGTGCGGCACCTGGATTCCCAACCCTTGGCTTTCCTTGCGGTTTGCATCTAACTCGTATCCCCCGCCTAGACCAATGCCAGCTCGCCGCGCTTTCATAACAGCGTGCAAACACCGTCCAACGCCTTCGAGGTCTCCCAGCAGTGTAACGTGCCCGCGATCGCTGGATACCACACCACCTCTGACTACCGAGTATCCCTCTGGTACCATGGCTGCGCGCGCAAGCACGACACCATCCCCGCTCGCAAACGCCAGCTCATCGTAGACATCAGCTCGTGCGATCGCTTCGCGGGACTCGACTTTTGCGCCGTATACCGTGGGTGTAGATTTGCCATACATGAGGGCGATTGGTGGATAGGCGTTGGCTGCGGTGTGTTTAGGCTCGTGCGCAAGTTCTTCTTTGAAGCGCTTGGTCTCTGCCAGGACTCGCGTGAGGTACTTGATAGCGTCGTCGTGCGATATTGTGACTGCGGTTGCAGGGTTTGGATCGTTTGGGGTATACGTAGAGCGCGACATTCTCCGTCCCGCCATCATTTGCGGTTCCATGCCACCACCGGCAGCTTCAGCGTTACCTTCGGCCACTTTGTTTGCTGCATTGTGAGCGACGTCTGACACAGCACTAGTCGCCTCACCGTTCCCTCTTGACATGCTGCCTTTTCGACTTGGAAACGACGGCAGAGCTTGCGACATGGCATTCAAGACACCACTCACGCTGAAGCTGCTGTCCTTGGGTGCTTCGGGGCGTGGCAAAGGGGGCGCTATGCATGGCGATAAGCGGCCGTCAAGCCATGTGTTGATGTCGAAAAAGTCGACTGGATACTCTTCTTTTGTGTGTTTATTGATGAAGCACTTGCCGTCGAGAGGTAGCAGGGCGTAAGACGTGCGGATACTAAAGTTCACCTGCGCTGTCAATACGCGAGATGAGAGCAAGACGTCATCCCCGTTCCGGAAGGGGCCAAGAATGTTTACGCAATTTTGGGGCACACCGGCGTATACCACGCCTGCGACAAGATCCGGTCGCTGATTAATGGCATGACGAGTGATGAGGCCGCCTAGTGAGTGCGCAAGCACGATGGCGCCTTTCTTCTCAGCAGCAACGTTCGGTTGATTGCACGGGAGGGTCTTGAGAAACTTGATCAATCGACGTGAGAGGAAGTGTGGTGATAACCGCCAATCGTAACCGTAGTTGTGGACTCTCAGCTTTCCGTTCTTGAAATTTTCCGAGGCTCGTAGCCGCTTGAACAGACGCTTCGAGATGTCGACGGGACCAATATGCGTCAGCATGCCATCTGGAATGATGGTTTGCTCCATTCGCTCATCAGCGCCTTCATCAAAGGGCACCTCGAGGTCAACTTTGCGCAGATTGAGACCCACCTTGATTGGTACCCACAGCTGTCGGTTGGGCGGTTCTGCTGAACGCAGAATAGAGCCACGATATCCTCCAAGAATGACCAAGTCGCCTTCCAACTCCTCAAGAGCTCTTGTGAAGTTGGGATGGCTATCAGCTTCTGCGGCACCGTCCTTGAAGGGTCGCATCGCTCTCAAAGAAACCGACGAACTGTTGCGTGGAAATGTCGCTGAGGGGCTCGGGCGAGCGCCGGGTTTGCGCATTGGGTTTTCGTGTATTGTGCGTCCTCTGGTTGGTAAGGCACCGTTACGGGGCCGGAGCGTGTCATCTTTGTGCGAGAAGTTGAAATTCGGCATGGATGGACTTGGGAGCTTGAAGTTTGAATCTTGGAAGCTGTCTTTGAGAGCCTTGAGTCTGCTGTTCACCTGCTCAGACACACTCTCAAACCTCGAGTCGTCACCGAGAGAGGAAGCAATAGACTTGGGACGGTAGAGTAGCAGCGAGCCTTCTGAGTTGGACCTACGAAGCCTGGGCGGAGGTCGGTCGTAGGATGCGCGAGGCGTGCCTCTCGGGCCAAGTGTGGAGAGGCTGTCGTCTTCGAGCTCGGGTTGGTGGATCGGTGCGGTGCTGACCTGTTGAGCTGAGCTCAAGCTTCTCCGACGACCCAGGGTGGATTCGGAGCTGCCGTCGTGCTGGGGTACACTGCCGTCGCTCGAAGCGGCTATGTGTCTGGGTCGAGGGCTGGCGCGCGGTGTCGGCCTCCCAGTGGCACGCTCGTACTCCATCGAGAGCGCGGAGAAGCTTGGCAGCGAGAAGGGCAAGTGCTTGGGGGCTTTGGGCAGGTTGAAGGGCACGTATTTGCGCATTGCCTCGGCCATGGACCCGCTTGACGAAGCTCTCCGCCGGCCGTTGTTGAGATGTTGTCGCAGCGTTGCGCGGTGGTCGTTGATGCGGCCCTGGAAGGTTTTGGGGCCGGCGCGCCATGGTGAGGGCAAACGCTCAAGACGCTCGTCCGGGCTCGAGCCGTACGTCGTGTGCTCCGGTTTCCGAGGCGGCGTGTCGTCGCCGTCGCCGTCAGAGGGGATGCGGTTTCGCGCTCTGGCGTCAATGACAGCCGTGGCGTGCTGTTCCCAGCCGTCAAAGAGCGCGCCGCCGTCCAGGTCGTCCAACGCCGCAGCCTTCTCTGCCGCAGGCGTCTTGGGCGAAGTCAGACGCGTTTGCTGCTTGCCTATGCTGACCCCAATCGCAGACTGCACCGTCTCCAGCTCCAGCCTCCGCTCCTGCTCCGTCTCATCGCCGGATTCCACGGGCGTCAGGTCCTCGTCGTCGAGAATCGATGCGAACTGAATGTCGGCGAGGGCATTTTGCCGACGCTCGTGGCTCTTTGCCTTGTTGCTCGTTTCCGACGTCATTCCTGCCGTCGTTGCACCAAGGTGCCTCTGCTGGGTGCGTGTTTGCGCTACGACGTCCTTGTCCGCAAGATCGAGGAACGTGTCTCGCCCGCTGTGGCAGTGTCATTGTCATTCCGCGAGCTGCCGGACGAAGAGACGGACAGCCACCGCTTCAAGGATCCATCGAGAAAGGGCCATGCCTCCATCAGGAAACGACCTAGGACCCAGGAGCGTGCAACGACAGCCGAGAGCTGCTCATGACGGCAAACGTGCGCCTGCGTATACGTATAGAAGGCGTATTCGACGTCCATCGGCCATTACCCCTGCCGTCAGCCACATGACTTAAACCCACCTCCCCCCTGACCGCCAAGCCCTCTCTACTCCATGCCCCACCCTCCCTTCTCCCTTCTCTACTCTCCACTCTCCACTCATCTCTCTCCCATTTCTACACACAACAACAACAACGACAACAACATGCTTATGTCGATTCGCAACACGTGCACTGTGTGCCATTAGCCGTCAGAGATTAGCTACGTCATCTCGTGGCCTGCAACCTATCACACATCTGATGTCACTGGGCATCTTCGACACTGGATGTTAATGATGATTGAGCGAGCATTTCGCACGCCCTATGTAGCACTACTACCTCAAAGAAACTGCGCAGAGTCTACATGCGCTTGATACGTGTTATTGTCGAGTAGCTCACTTCTAGAAAAGAAAAACATATTTTACCAAGTCACGCGACCTTCATGTACAAGAAGCCCAGTCCCCGGTGTATCTTCCACCGAAAAGACGTGCCCCAAGAAACAGCGCACCGCCTTCCGTGAGACGATTGCCACATCGCTGTTCTCGCGCAGATGTACGGGCTCCCCCTGACCGATTCGGCAAAACCGCAGACGATGCGGGATTATTCGGGATCGCCAGGCACATTTCTGACACCGAACAGCATTCAAAGCATTGATCCTTACAACCGATGGCAACCGAACGAACCACAGCTTGACTCATAGCTTCAAGCTGGCAAATTGCGGGACCTCACCTAACTCGATGCGATCCCACCTCCACATCGACTCTTCGGTCGCATACGGCATGGCGTCACACGAGGATGGCTCGACATTCAAGTGTTGAGAGCCCCCAGAACCATGTCGGCTCGATGCGATATCAGACCATGGATGCTCCTCAAAAAGGTAGCCGACGCCGGAGAAGCCTTCGAGTATAAGAAGTGTGCCAACCGATTCCCTCTTCGCATCATCCAACCCAGCTAGTACTTTGGTAGCCTTCAACATCATGTCTCAAATCCTCGTTCTACCAGCTCCTCTCCCTTCTAGCTCCTTTGCTCTGGGCCAGCTGCTCAGCGAGCCATTGAATCCAGAGTCCACTTGTTTCAAGCAAGCGACAAAGCCAGCGTGCAACAAGCCTACAACCCATCCTCGCTACAGAGAAGTAGTATCTCAGGATGAACAAGGACGCTTTGTCGCCAGCCTCGGCGAGACTGCATCATCGCTCGACAACACCATTGTGCTGAACGCTGATGAGATGTCTCTTGCCTCACTCGCTAACCCTGCTGCTGCCTTCGAGGCCCTCCGCCGCGACACCGAAGCCCGGAGTTTTCTTCGCAAGTCGGCCATGCAACATCAGCCATTGTACTTTGTCACCGGCATTCAGAAGCTCAAGAATGCCTCATACCAAAAGCACTCGCTTGCAAAGGCGGGGTCAACAGCCGAGGCTACCGGGCCTCAGACCCGGTTGCCCATGCACGTACGTCGTGATTCCGCAGAACTCGAACGCGATGAAGAGGACGCAAAGGAGTCAGTGTTCGCCGTCGAGCTGATGAAGGTTGCCTGCTGTGTCGGAGCCAAAGACGAGCCACATACGCTCGACGACATTGACTATGTCTGGACGTACCACACGCTCGAGGAGCCGGACATGCAACTCTCCATTGGCTTGGGTAAAGCTTTGCAACCTAAAGAGCTGAGGGCACTCGCTGGCATGGTCATCGATGAGGATTTCGAAGAGCAGGACCATTACGATCACTACTTTGATGACGAGGGCTTGGCTGGGTTCTAGGGTTTCCAAACCAGCAGAATACACTGGCAGCATGGAGACATTCAGATGCGAGGAGTTTAACGAATTCACGACCATCTTGCATTCATCGGCGTTCTCATCAGGCAGCATCGCACAAGCTTGAACGTATTGCGAAAGAATTCGTCCTGAACATAAGTTTTCCTGATCAGTGAGCGTGAAGACTTGTGTGTACCCACCCTTGACTCCCTCTAGTCGTATTTGCTGCATGTCTGCGAGGCGCTGTGCATGTGTTGGCTGATAAATCACGACGCCAAACCTTATTCACTCCCAGCTCTTGCTAATGCATATACCAGTATGTATGTTTAATATCAGAGTGCGATCAATATCTATGGTATTTTCCTTTGATCGGGAGTTGTTGGGGTGGATGCGCGAATGGTAATGTGGTAAGAAAAAAAGTATTGAATAATTACCGAAGATCGTAACGTAATTCTGCAAAGGATGATGAGTGGATGCACAGTTCAAGTCATGCGGGGTTTATTCGATTATTGTGAAAGTGTTATGATTATTAGGTTGTTTCATTCGTTATGAATGTGGTATCAGGCTTTTCCAGACGCCATCAATGCTAGATATGCTGCAGAATAATTACGTATTACCTCGAGCCTCTTACAAAGCAAGAATTCTCTCGACGGCACGCTCAGCGATGATCATCGTACCCAGAACAGGGTTCGTGGTCAAAGGCGCGCTGATACTAGCGTCAACAACGTGGAGGTTGTTGATGCCAATCACCTTGGCATTCGCATCAACACACGTCTCGAACCTGCAGCTGCTGGACCAATGCTGGACGTTGCCCAGAGTGTAGTCGGAAGGCGAGCTGATCCAGGTGGTGATCTCCTCAAGTGTCGAGTTACCAGCAATGTTCAGGGGCTTCAGATTCTTGGGCAGAGCCTGGAAGATGTTGTGGATAAACTGGCCAACAGCCTGCGCATCACGCTTGTCGGAGTAGAAGAAGCCAGATGAAGGTGTCGCAATACCCTTGGCGTCAAGACCGACACGACCGAAGGATCGCAGACCGGAGGTTCCGTACACGTTCAGAGTAATGGTGCCGTTCTCCATAAGGTCGACCGCGCCCGAGGAATCGATGGTGCCCTGGCAGCCAATTGTCTCGTTGCCCTGCTTAACAAAGTCCCAGAAGGCACTGGTCTGCGAGGCGAAAGAGTAAGGGCCGGAGCGCGACTTGAGGTAGAGCTCACGATCGGCAGGGATGGGGTCGGGGTAGTTGTAGTTGTAGGAAGAGATGGAGTCGGAGAAAAGCTCGATGAAGGTGTTCGGGTTGTCAAAGACCTTGTCGCCGACAGCGCTGTTGTTGACCCACTGGCTAGCGGGAAGGGTGAGCTGGCCCGATGCAGAGAGGTTGCGAAGGGTGGCTGCCTCACCGATGCCGGACCACATGAGGAGCTGAGGGCTGAGAAGAGCACCGCCAGAGAGGATGACACGTCCGCTCTTGACGATGTTGACAATGGAGGTGGCGTTAGAGCCTTTGATCTGGATCTCAACGCCCGTCGCCGTCTGACCGTCACGGACCACGCGGATAACCTTGGTGCCGGTCTGGAAATGGAAGTTGGGGCGCTGGAGCGCAGATTGGAGGTAGGTTTTGGCCGGCCCGCTCCTCTGTCCACCCTCGTAGTTGAAGATTGGGTGACCAAAGACCTTGGTCTTTTGGTGGTTCTCCCAACCGTCATTCAGGCCGACCTCTGCGTACCCTGCACCTTCAACAAGCCACTCCTTGGCAGCATCGAAACCACTCTGCAGGTAGCGCTTCCCGTCTGCTGACGGGTTGTCGGTGGATGGTTGCTTTGCGTGAACCTTTGCGATTGCGCTCTGCATATCAGAGTTCTTCCACCCGGTTGGAAAATACAAGTCCCAGTCAGACGCCGGTGGCTGGAAGAAAAGACCAGCATTGATGGCAGTATTTCCACCGACTGTGCAACCTTGGAAGGCGTTGACAACGTCTGATGCACATGTCAAATTGCCAGTTACCGAGAAAATGGACTGTAGATATTAGCCGCGAACCTTTACATGATCAGATTTGGTGAACATACCTTGTAAAGACCAGGAACATCAACACGGCTGAGATCAGTCCCGTTCAACCACCCAGGACGTTCACGTCCGCCGGTAACGTAGTAGGATGGCCCGCCCTGCTCGAGGAGTAGAGTTTTCTTTCCAGCCTCGCTCATGCGATCGGCAACGATGATTCCAGCAGGACCGGAACCAACGATGATGACATCGTAATCAGACTCCGACGTGCAGTTCTCGGCAATGGGAGCAGCAGCGGCAATCAACGCAGTCGAGAGCAAAGCTCCCCATGTTTGTGTGACCTTCATCTTGTATGTAGATGATCTCGAGTAGTACCGATTTCAATCCGAGATCTTTGTCCGATCCTTGGGTATGGCTGCAGAAGGATGACAAGTTGAATCATGGCGGCCAGACCATCAATATATCTCATTTGCATGAGGAACTAATCGAGCGTGGCAACCTGTGAGCCCTCGAGCTGCTCGCTACGTTGAGCTTTGGTCCGCTTCACAGACACGAAGGAAGATGACACCGTGGTGCCAGACTCCGGTGAATGGCGCATTATGGTGCGCCGTGCACGACGCTACAAGGACGCTTGCGGCTGCTACTCTTCGTTAGTGAAGGGTCCACAGGCAAATTTACGAGGGGCAAATGCAACGGTACCTATCTTTGGCAGCACAGACTACGCGTTGCACCGATTTCGTGAGACTGCTGACAGACTCAGCTGCGGGGAAGGACAGCTTTCATTGCACGGTGGAAGAGGTTGGTGCATGTCTTTGGCTGACTTGCACAACCGCGAGGAGATCCGATAAGATAAGCGACAGCACACAATGCATTGCGACATCTGCTTATTTTTGTTGGTCGTTAAGATGAAACACACTGGACAAGGCCCACACAGGGACCAGAACAGCATGCGTGGGATGCCCGAGTGAGGCTGGTGCTGCTCAGGCCGTCTCTGCAAGGTCCACGCAGTCGGACCGCACGGAAGGCTCGTTCCTCGTGCGTTCCATGCCGGCACTTCTCCGTGACTGACGCACCACCTATTGGTGCGGAACTTACCAAGCCAAGGATTTTGCCGTTAGCGTAAGATCCTTTAGGATTTGGTAATGTCGGGGGAGGACTTTGTAGGTCCTTCAATGCACATGCTGCATGGACAACGTGGGCGAAAGGTGGCGTGAGATCTTTTTTGATGCAGAGATTGCAACAAGGAGCTTGACGATTGACGGAAGAGGCAGGTAGAGAAAGTCTTTTTTCAGTCTGGACGTGCATGACAAGATAACTGTGCCGGGGTTGATCATCGTTCGGCGAAGTAATGCCGGTAGTTCAAGAGCATGGATGAGATGTTCGCATTTCAGGGTGAGAAGCAGGCTGGGCACCTGGGGTAGCACGCGGTACTTGATTCACGGTGCGTTCGACAGCTGTCGGGGACTTTTCCACTCTTCTCGACTGGTTTCTTGACCGATAAAGTTCAGCAGTGGACGGTCTGGCGGGTTCGTGAAGCCACCCGCTGTCACAACCGTCAAAATGGCACCAAACTATGGCCTGTTCTACGGTGTAGAGATCACGACGTTGTGTGTCGCAGTGGTCTGTATCACCCTCCGGTTGTCGAACCGAAGCATTAAGAAGATCATATCCTTTGTCAGTACTCCGTCCCACAGTACCCCGGAGTCGTACCCATCCTCAAATACGCCGCAGCCCACTACTCGCAACAAGAGTTGAACACCCCAACCTTTCAGAACTGACTCCGGCAGGATGACTTTGTCCTACTCGTCGCAGCATGCATGGCGATATCCATGACAGCTATGGTATGGCGTCTGTACCACCTGGGCTATGCCATGGAACTCGACCTCGTCCCCGCTGCCAACAATTATCCCATCGGTCGACTCAGTCTCGCCTTGTTCTCCATGTTCCCCATGTGCTACAGCTTGATTCGGATATCTATCCTCTTGACCTATCTCAAACTGTTTCCCTCGCAGACAAATCGCTGGCTATGCTGGGGCTTGTGCGGACTGCAAATTGCATACTCGCTATGGGCGGGACTCAGCACACTGTTGCAGTGCTTGTACGTGGCTCGCATCAAACAAAACAACAGACGCGAACGATGCTGACATTGTACCTAGACCCATCAATAGCTATTGGAACAAAACCATCGAGGGCTACGTCTGTAACAGCCCGCGAAACCAAGACTTCGCCATCTTGGCATTTAACAGCTGTTTCGACGTCATTGTCTACATCTGGCCAGCACACTACCTCTACAAGCTCAATCTTCCCTTCAAGTCTCGCGCTGAGCTGATCATCGCCTTCTCCATCGGTCTTGTGTACGTCTCCCGACCATCTTTTCCTATGATCCTGTTAACACTTTTTCCAGCAACCTTGGCCTCTCGTTTGCCCGTCTTTCTCTTCTCATCGCTATGTACAGTACAGAAGAATGGATGCGTTACGGCCCGCCCGGCGTCCTCATCATCATAGTAGAGGCGCATGTTGGGATAACCTGCGCATCACTCCCGTATCTACGGTTTCTCTTCGAGTTCGTCTCCACAAACTACCTGTCTCAGTCCGCATACGGCGTTACAAAAGACCCTTCCAAGGCGAAGCACAGTGATCCGAATCATGTTTGCCATCCTTTCCATGAGCTGGAGGGCAGGGGTGGCAAAGGGATACAAAGGAAGACAGACATTGAGATTAGCACGTTCAGGGAAGGGGGGAGTGAGGAGGATCTGGCAATCGCGATCCATGGCGGAAGAAAAAAAGCAATGGAAGAGCAGATGCGTAGAGACGAAAGAGCCTGGAGTGGGGAAGAGACTTTGCTAGACGAAAGACATGCCGGTGTGGCAAGGTAAACAGCTGGAGATGCACAAAAAAAACATATTCGTGCCAGAAATCAAAACAACGCTAAAGCTATGAATCATTGTGGAAACGGTGAACAGTGTCTACATACAACGATTCACATCGTGAAATGCGTTTACTCAAGGACAACTGAACCATGACATGGTGAACTAATTAGAGTAGACAGCATTTTGGTTTTAACATTTGATGAGTGCATAGCTGCGAGAGATGCAGTATTGATGGAAAGCCGACGTGATGCGTCGAATGGCGGATGTCAACAAGATATGCGAATGCTGTTGCGTGAGAGGTATTGATTGTATTGTCTAGTTAGGTTTTCACATACGACCATAGGACGTTGAAAACAAGGCTTCCCGTTCGCTCAGCCCTATTTAAGCAACGTACCGGCGGATTAGTAGTTAGGTGGGTGACCACTAGCGAATACCCGCTGTTGTATGTTTTTTGCATTTTGCAATGGTTCGCTCCTACATGAACTGGCAAGGAGTACACTAACCGCCAATGCCTCCTGACGTTGTTGTTCACCAATCAACTGCACATCGTTGCTGTGGTGTAATCAACTAAATAATTTGCGTGCCCAACTTTTCAATCTGTTCACTGTTCCGCATTAAACAATCTCATCTCTGCACCCCAGATACCGGCCAAGGCTTCTTGTTGGTTTTTGAGCCCGTTGCAGAGCCAAAGATGACAACGACCAAGCTTTGATTGGCAATGTTCTTTCACAATGCACCTCTGCAGCAACATTAGTGTACCATGCTACTATAACGATTGTTGAGCCCACATACATCTGCAGTGCTGCTGGCAGATCCCCAACGGGCTAGATCGCAGTGGCTTAGCAACATGGGATGACGCATGGGCTGCCAATGACGACTGCAGCCTCGACAAAGTCTCGTAACATGAAACGTTGACAGCTGTGGTTTACTAACATCTCGATTCTCCAGAGACGGACGACAGAACTTGGACCTGATTTGTATTTCATCTTACTGCGTGTAACAGTTGCATTCCTCGGAAGGTTCTTTTGCCACACAGTAAACCCATATTTGCAACGCTCCCCGCGCCTGCACACCTCAAGAAGAAGTCAATAAATATGGGGCGAAAACGCTCGTCAAGCGAGCCTATAATTGCTGGAGGCCATCAAGCCAATGCCAGATTGTCCAAGCCACCAAGGGTAGACACTTTACATGAGCGACCTCGAAATCGACTACAGAAGCGAGGCCTTGCAGTCTCTCCAACCCTCACACCATGTACTGACCACCTCGGCTTTACAACAACCTTATACATGCTCGAGTACGAGCCATATCCACCCAACACTCTTCCAAGTCAGTTTTTAGGTGTCTACTCGACGGTTGATTCAGTAACCGCAGGCGCCATCGAAAACGGCGCATACACATTCTCAAGAGAAGGACTGCTTGATGGAAGCGAGTACCTCAATCCAACAGGGCGCATCAAAATCCGATCCCAATTGCTCGAGCAAAGTGGCACCGAAGCCGCCGTGTCAGTCCGCAATCACTGCCTCGATGAAAGACCACCGAGGCAGCACGGTCCGATCAGGCCGGATATCCCCCACCCAGACTTGGGCTCCAACACACTGAGCAAGACTGCCGAAAACCATGGGTCATCGCACCCTGCAGCTCGAAGTGCCATCAGCATCAAGAGTTTGAACAAGCCCAGAGAGACTGTGTTCCTGGCGATCCGGCAGGGGCCCACTGCAGCGCATTGTTTGGGAGTGTATGCAAAGAAAAGTCTGGCGTGGGGCGCATGTCTGAAAAACAAAGCCAGCTGTGCTCTATCGAGCACACTAAGTGAAGAGAGTAGACACGTGGACGAACACGAGATGCCACGAGCTACAGCTAGAATCCACGGGTGTGGGCAGCATGTGTGGCTTGTCGTCGCGCGCGAGATTGACGGTACTGCTCGGTGACGGATTCCATAATCTTGGGGTGGCAAGATACGACGCTTCTGGTTCTGGACTCGGCTTTCCTGGGGCCGTTGCTCAAAAGTCAGCGATCATCCGAACACAAGTTCTACTGATTGGAGAGGCTGTGAGTTCCTCAATCTGCTACTGGAGTAATTAGGTACCCATTGAAGCAGCAACATCTACAACCATGGTAGCTCAGTTGCTTGGAACGTTGCGAGGAGCTCATGCTTTGACGACACTCCCCGACCTCAATATCTGGACCTGTGATTCCTGGACCAGGTTCATCTCGTCGCAGCGGCCTTCTGACGTTGTGCCATACTCATTTCTCAATCAACGATGACTGTATGAATAGTATACAGACACTGCTATCGGTCCAGTAATGCTGAGATGAACACTTGAACAACGCCGAGGTTGTCATTCCAGATAGAGGAAGATGTGAAGGTGATATGGGCGAGATGGTGAAGTGGAAAAAAGCCACAACGCATGCGCAGAAAGCGAGAGGTGTATGTCGAATTGCTGATAACGAGCACAATAATGAGGCCAAAAACGCCAGAAATCCTTCCCTGTCTATCAGGTGCGCCAATTGGTCATATCGTATCCCTCACCTATAGCATGTTCTACCAGGTAAGTCATAAGAACAGCCTCCGTCAAGAACTACAACAAAGTGAACGTTCTGGCGGGAAGAAAAATCGCTTCCCTTGTACCACCAAGCTACTCCAAATTCCCAGTCCCCCTTCACCGAATGGCCAAACCCTCTTAAAGCGCTTCCCACCATGCCGGCAAATGCTCAGAACCAATAGGCGTTTCCGCTCTTGCTGATCTCGAAATTACATCCCAGTCCTCTCCCTTCCTCCTTCATCTTCATCTCGCCCTCCTGCAGCTGTCTGAGTATCGTCTCGCCTACTAGCGGTCCATCTTCACATGGGTCTTTGACATGGATGATCACGATCTTGAGCCCCTTGAGTGGCGACTCAAACGCTGCAGAGAGCAGCGCGCGACTGTGACCTGCGCTCACGCTGTTGAGATTGAGCGATGCTGGTGCTGATGGACGGGAGGCGTGCGGATCTTGTGGGATGGCAGAATGAAGATCGTGAGGATTAGGAGTATGGGTCCCGGTTGGAGCGTTGCTGGGTGCGTAATCGGTCATGTCGTCATCAGTTTGGGAGGGCGGATGTGTGGAGGAGAGCGGTGTGTCGGCGCCTTTGATACCAGAGTGCCATGTTCGTGATTTCGTAGGGCCGTCGAGAAGCAAGTTTTGGCTTGCGCGCTTACGTTTACGACCTTGCCGAGCTGCTTCGCGCGCTTGTTCATGCTCTTTCCGCGCTTCTCTGACCATATCGGCGAGGGTTTGGAGTTCCGCGAGCAGATGACGTGGAGCTAGGTGACCAAAGAGTACGGCATCGGCTTGTGAGTTGGTATAGCTGCATTCAATGAAGATACCTGTAAGTATACCTGATGCAATCTTTGGCGCGGCTTCGGTCCAGATGTATGCCGTGCGCGGCGACAAAGACAATGAGTCTGGCTCAACATCGCCAAAGATTAGGATCTCCTTTGTGGGCGTAGTCATTGTGGATTCAGTGCGTATGAAGAAGGCTGATGAGTCGATCACACAGTGATCGGCTGGTATACTGTTTGCAGCAACGTGACTAGATCTTCGATCTTGGTCAGCGCCGAATGAACCCAAGCCTGGAGTCCCCGGTTGACTGTGTGGCACTGGTACGGAGATGCTATGTGAGCGTCCTTCCCGAGTGTCGCCTTGTTGTAGAGCGGCAGTTGTGTGTTGCAATCCCGATGTCTCCTGCAAGTCTGCGTTGGAACCACGATGTACATGTCCCGGACCCCGCATGCAGTGTCCATGGCTGACCTTGAAGCCCTTCACACCTAGGCCGTCGCAAACCTCGATATACCCCCTCCCTCTCCCCTGACCCAGGGCAATATTACCCCCTTCCGCAAGTCTTTGGAAAGAAACCAGACCGACACCTCCATCTTCATCTGTAAGGTTGGGCCAGATGATGTTGTTGAAGATGTGCGTCTTGATGGCGTGAACTGTGAATGGTAGTGCGGCTAACCTTTTCGGACGTGATGTGTTGTGAAAGGCTGCGGTATTGACAACAAAGCCAGATAGGTGGTCCAGGTGTGGATGGGTGATCAAGTAGGTCGATACATGTTCTCTTACAACGTGTAGCGCGTTGGCTCTTGCACTTGCGTTCGGGAAGGGCAGGCCAACAAACACCCCGTCTAGTAAGGTCGTTATCTCTAGTGGTACGTCATCCTCTGATACTGGTGTTTCGACTCCTGAGTCATCATCATACATCGGGATATGGTGCGTCTGAGGCGACGCCGCGTCATCGTTGATTTGAATGCCGCCGCCATGAATACTGTCTACTTTCGGTGGTGACTGGGAGGGCGGTTCAGAGACAAGCGGAAAGTGCCGTTCTAGAATCCGAGTGATGGCAGCAAGATGAGAGCCCGCATCCACGGCTAAGACTGAATTCTTGGACCAATTGGTGGCTGTCGAACGCACTAGGAATCCGGTTGCGTTGTCTTCAGTCGGCCCACCACCAGCACCCAAACATATCACCTGGATAGCTGGCTCGTTGCTATGTCCGGACGATCTTCGAACCTCTCTGTAACCGTCACCGTCCTTCATGCCCACAGTGCTTCTTCGCGCTCGGCGCTCAGCGCGACTTTGGTGACAAAAGTTAATCTCAATTTTGCCGTTGTTGATTCTCAGCCAGGACACAGAACAAATGAGCACCCGTCTTCTGTGATACGTAAACCCTGGTAGACGTCTCGGTGCAGAGAAATGGAGGCGCCGCGTGGTCGAGGAAAACCGTTTGCCAGCTTCCAGGTTCTACCTTTAACCTTTGCTATGTGAACGTGAGAGATCTTTCAGAAACGCACAAGCCAGCTACTTTCTCGGGGCAGAAAATCCTTGCGCGAACTGGACGCCTTCAATCGACGTCGACGTCGCACACGCGGATAGGCCGGACCCACGACCCACGCAGCCCTATGATGCAGGCAGCCGGACCCTGGGTTGAGGTGGAGTCGATCCGGGTGATCCAAGCTCTTTCGCAGTCCAACCCAGCCTTCAGCCTCAAGACGCAACCTCTCGGAGCCTCACACAACGGCGACGATCGTCTGCGCGCTATCAGTGTGGAAATGTGTTGCCCAGTTCAACAAGTGTCGCGCAACATGGGACGTCGATGCGGCGTTTTCCTGATCGCAGCCTGTGCGCGGCGCAATAGTCCTGAAAAGCTGGGAGTGCGAAGATGCTGAAGACTCGAGGACTCGAGGTTGAGAGAAGTCACGCCCTTGCCTGCCGTCCCTTTCTGCGCTGTTGCGCCAACAAAGCTGCGACTGCGGCTGCTTGTCCTGCACACTCGACCAATCAACGAGGGCACAAGCTACCCCACAAACGCCACAAACAGTTCGGGAACGGTCGAGGTCAGGTCGAGGTCAGATCGAGCCCTTGAGCTCCCGACCTCTTGGGATGACCGAGACGGCGCAGCGCTTGTCTATCCAAAGCATCCTGGCTTGGCCCTCAGCTACCATTTCGTCCCCCGGAGCGCGCGTGGAAAGCGAAAAATCACTGCAACTAGAGCACCAGAGAGGAGGGCTGGAGGGATTTGAGCACGCTTCGCTGCTGGTTGAGCAAGATGCGGGCACCAATGCACAGCACCTCGTAGCGCCTCCGTGACGACACAACTGAGCGACAACGTAGAACTAGGTGCTGTGCATCGCGTGCTACTTTGCAAAAAGTCAATCTAGGTGAGGGAATCCATAACATCCAACATCAGATGCAGTAAATCATTTGCAAGCGCCCTTGACGGCGTACTGCACAATCACATGTGATTAGCGAGGACGGCGCGGCCTGATTTGCCAACGTGGGTGGGAGTCATTGCAGGGTGCCTGACGAGAACGGGAGAAGAAGTTGGCCCTTTACCTTGAGCAAGGCACCCTGAGTCCTCGGGTACGAGCTGGCCGCTCACGTTGCAGACAGATCTCAAGTCTCTAGGTAGTAGTGGTACTACGGGTAGACTAAGGACAGAGAACTGCAACTTGTGACCTGTCCTGCAACAAGAGCGAGCCTGGCAAGAAGCCTTGATAGTAGAGGCTGAACTTCGCAAGCAATCGAAGAGCACAGACCGAGGGACAGCCGCTGAAGTTCGAGCGTTATTGGTTACATGCACAATCACGTTGTTGCAAGAGACTAGATGTTGGACATCGTGAACATTCGGTTTTTCCCTCTATGTTCGAGTCATAGCAGTCTTTTTGATCCACTATACCCATTCACAATCCCTCATACCCATCCGGTTCCAGGTCGTAAAATCATCCACATCATTAACAAAACTAACACCGCGGAGGAGCAAGCCATCTACTTGAAGACCTTGCCGTCGGCCCACTCGTACGACTTGCCGTTGACCTCAATGGGCTTGTCCCAGGACCACTGGTCCTCGACAAACTTACGGTCCTCATCCTTGGTGGGGTCGAGCTTGGTGAACTCGTAGGACTCGTAGTCGGGAGCGACATCAAAGGCAGGGAGAGCTTCCTGACCGCGGACGAGGAAAGCACCCTTGACGATGGAGTCGTTGGACTGGCCGTAGACGGAAGCGCAGCCGAAGATGTACTTGCGGGAAGCCTCGAGACGGGCGAAGAAGCCACCAATCAAGTTGGAGGTCATGAAGGTGAGGGTAAGCTCGTCGTTGTACTTGTAGTCAACGGTCCAGAGGGAGTACTCCTCGAAGTTGACGTTCTCCCAGAACCAGGGAAGGGCAACCTCGCGCGTCTCCTCGTTGGAGTACTTGCGCTTCCAGTCGTCAAGGACGAAGGTGGGGCGGGGGAGAGACTCAAGGGGGTGCTTGGGCTTGGGGGCGGGAGGAGCCTCGTCCTCGTCCTCAGGCTCAGCAGCCTTGGGCTTAGCGGCGGCCTTGGGCTTCTCAGCCTTGGGGGCCTGCTCCTTCTTGGGGGCAACGTTCTTGATGGCCTCCTCGATGAAGTCAAGCTTGCCGGCAACCGCCGAGTAGCTGGGGGTGTTGTAGACGGTCTCGTACCAGCGAGTGACGTTGGGGTTCTCGGACCTCCACTTCTTGTCGAAGAAGTACTGGAAGCCACGGGCAACGATGCTGGTGGCGAAGATGTCGGCAAGCGTCAGACGCTCACCGACGAGGTAGGTGTGGGTGAGGAGGTGCTCCTCGAGGACGTGCACGGCCTTGAGGGCGGCCTTCTGTGAGTCATCGACGTTCTTCTTGTTGTAGGGGTCACGGCCGATGATGGGGCGGAACCAGCCACCGAGGGGGGTGAGGACCTCAGTGTTGGCGAAGGACATCCATCGGAGGATGGTGGCGTAGTCCTGCTTGGTCTTGCCGAGGAGGCTGGTCTTCTCGTTCTGGGAAGCGACTGCGGCGAGGTCAGCGGTTGAGGCACTGCAGAGGCGGGCGGGAAGGGAAGAGGAAGCGGACAAGGTCGATCAGGATTTTACTTTGTTTCAACAGTAGTGTTCAGACAGGGATAACTGAATGAAGGACATTCGCACATCATGTAACGCCGTGGGCAGAGGGTGCGGGGTACTCACGGTAGACAGCAATGGCAATCGTCTCGGAGAGGACGAAGCCGTCGGCGCCCTCGAAGGTGGGGACCTTGCCGAGCTTGTTGATCTTGAGGTAGTCGGTAGAGACGCCCTTGGCAGGCTCCGTGTCGACAAACTCGACGTCGAGGCCGTTCTCCTTTGCGACGGCGAGGAGGGACGTGGTGCGCGGGTTACCCTGTTGGCGGGCTGGTCAGTTTGCGGTGCTCGGCCAGAGTTGGGCGCGGGGCAGCGCGGCAGAAGCACTTACGCTGTAGCTGTAGATCTTTCCGAAAGACATGATTGCTGGTTGACCGTGGGCGGAACTGTACAATCAAGGGAAGGGGAGCTGAGGCGTGGGAGGAGAGGAAAAAAGGTTGTTTGGTCCAAGTGGGGTTATGTTGGTTTTCGCTTTGCTCTTCGCACTAGTGGCGCTAGCGCCAGCGAGGCAAGGCCCAACCAACCTTGGCGGAGACTTCGCAGCATCGCAGCATCACAGCGTCGTCGACGACTGCCGTCCAGCAGCAACAGCACACACACAGACGCACGCGCGCGCATTTCCTTTCGACGACACGCCACCATGGTGTGCAAGAACATCGCCCAAGGCCTGTCGAGAGCCGTGGATGCGCTCGGCAGCCACTCGAGGGTGCCATGCGCACAAGCAACACGACGCAGCTTCCCCCCCTCGACGCCATCACGATCCATCTCCACGACCGCATCGAGGCCCGCCGACGTGGCCACCGAGGTCCAGGAGCCCTTCACCGCCGCAAAGCCTTTCGACTTCGACGCTGAAGACGGGGCCAAGAGCGGTGGCCCCAAGGACGGCAAGAACCTGCTGCGCACCCTGCGCATCGTCCCTGCATCGCCCTCGTACTTCAGCGCAAAGCCCACCTTCACCGACGACTTCCTCTCGCTCTCCGCCCTGCTTCGCAAAGTCGCCACCCTGCCCACAATACCGAATGCCGAAGCACCCAAGGTCGCGTGGAAGACAGTCGAGCAGTACCGCATCATGACCAACGAGCCCGTCAAGACACAGCGCTTCCACAAGATGCTGCACATTCTGCGGAGACTGAACTGCATCCACCCGCAGCTGATGCCCGACGAGGTGGTGCAGGCGATGCAGCGCTACAAGAAGCCCAGCCAGCCTGGCGACGTCAAGCCAAAGCCCGGTGTCATCGACGAGCTGGGCAGGGCAAAGGGTGTTGGACGGAGGAAGACGTCTTCTGCCGTCGCATGGCTCGTCGAGGGCGAGGGCGAGGTCTTGATCAACGGCCAATCCCTCACCGACTTCTTCGGGCGGCTGCATCACCGAGAGAGCGCTGTTTGGGCCCTGAAGGCTACCCAGCGACTGGACAAGTACAACCTGTTTGGCCTGGTACAAGGCGGTGGATCGACTGGTCAGGCCGAGGCCATGACGCTGGCAGTAGCAAAGGCGTTGCTCGTGCATGAACCGGCGCTGAAACCAGCCCTGCGACGAGGTGAGTCGTACCACTCCTCACCCCCTGATTCTGTTCACGTCCTGCATTCTGTTCCCATCTTTGCCTAGACGTGCTTGTCAGAAGCTGCACACCGCACCTATTCGGTACAGGTATACGTGGACGCTTTACGTACAAGCTCGAGTTCCTGGCCTTGCCCACGACAAGTACACCCTCGCTGACTTTGACCTAGCTGGCTGCATCACTCGTGATCCGAGAAAGGTGGAGAGGAAGAAGCCCGGCCACGTCAAGGCTCGCAAGATGCCTACCTGGGTCAAGCGTTGAGGTTGCGCCTCTCTGTACATCATCCTGTATCTTCCTACTTGTTGGCATTAAGCGCAGTCGAATGTAAGATGGTCATGAGCAACGAGCAAGGTACCTTCCATGGCTTGTTGTGCATAGGAGTGTCTTCGTGTTCCCAGTTGACCCGAGTGCATGTCACGGCGTGTTCATGCACGGTGTGCTTAGGCTCTGCGCAGCCTGGGTGATACCAGGGTGATGCTGTTCCTTGGGCGAGAGAACGATATGCACTCACGTGGCAGGTGGATGAAACGTTGACGGCTTTCGTGCCATGGATACTCATTCTCTGTAACTCATCATTGTCGCAAGGCACCATCTCCCAGCATGCGTGGTTGAAACATGTTCGTGGTGTGGTTTCATAACCTGTCGTGCGACCCCTCGCGACCGGATTCCTGGAATGCGGTCCAGCAAAACTGTTGGTACCCAGCATTGATCTTCCTGTCACCTCGGATTGGGTGTGCGCCTTGTGTCCATGTCGACAGGGCACGCGGGAGTGACGCTGCGACAGAACGCTGCTTGGAGCTTGGCGTCTTCTGTGCCCAAAACAGAGATGGGTCGCGAACGAGTGTATGGGGGGGGGGGGGGGGGGGGGGGGGGGGTGGGGGGGCGCCGCGGGG
>SATU01000505.1:0-22395 GCA_004335285.1 Ascochyta fabae | reverse complement strand
CAACTCTCTTACTTCTATCTACTACCTAACTAACGTTTTGCTGCCTTACTACCTACTTTCTAAATAATTCAACGCCTATACTTTATATGGTTAGCAAGGAATAATGCGCGCCTAATAGGGCACTTGCTATATATCTACAAAGTCTCTAGCTTAGAGTAAATAACAACTAACTTTATAACAAAGGTATAGCCAACACTACACAACTAGTAGGCAGACTCCTATAACAAGACTAATCTAAATATAGAGTAACGCCTCTAGGCATTGTTATAATAAAACTACCTATATATAGCATGTTACCTTAGGCCTACTTACACAGGAGTAGAACAGTCTCTAAGCACTAACTAGATACCCTACAAGATACCTTTTAAGTAAAGATAGTAATATATTAAACTAAACTACTATAGTAGTTAAGTAAACAGTCTATGCTCCTAGCAACTGCAGTTATCTAGATTAAGAGCAATAACGACTCTGCAGAGCTTATAGACAAAGGGCCTAGACACTTAAGTAACCTATAGGGGACAAGTTATTACACTAAAGTAGCCTAGGGCAGCATGCTACTGCACCTATTACTAGCTCTTAGGTAATTGCAATCTTTAGACTTAGAGTAGTAGTACCCTATAGAGGCTGTAGTGCAGTAATAGGTACTCTATAAAGAGAACCTACTATAAACACTATATAGTTTATTCTATATTCCTTTTTACTATGCTCTTAGAGGTTAAGGCTACTAGACTAAGGACACTAGATCTTTAAGAGGACTAGGGTAAGGCTGCAGAAACCCTATAGGGCAGTACTAGCTAGACACTTATTTAGTAATCTACTAAACTATTACCTAACTCCCTAATAGTCTTAACTATAGGTTTTAGAGTTAATAATCCTAAGGGATCTATAGGTAAGGTTACCTAGTAAGTAGTAAACTAGTGCTAGTTGCACTCTATAGGGAGTTGTTTATGCTAATATAACTAATAGATTTAAGCACCTACTAATAAGCAAACTAGCTTTCTTCTAACTATTTTCTTCTTATGTTAGAGGTTTTTTTAGAGTTTAAACTAGCAGGCATTAGTACATAGGGTTTAGCAGTCTAGAACAGACTATAAGAAGAAGAGAGGCTATTATTAAGAGCTTTCTACTTTAGGCATGCTAACTCTTAGGAACACCTTAGAGCAACTATAGTTACTCTTTAGAGCCTACATACACGTATATATTCCCTTAAATCCTTAGGGGGGCTTAATCTCTAAGGATTTGTCTCTTATTTTATCTAATACTATACGTTTTTGTTCTATCTCTCTTGCCTACCTATAGTGCCCTCACACGCCCTCTAAAAGTCTATTAAACTTAGTCTAAATTTAGACATTAGTAGCGCGTTTAAAAGCGCTAACTAAGCGCATTCTATTGGATAATACATTATATAGGTCTAACTCTACTAGTTAAGAAGTTGATCTTAGTTTAAGAAAAAGTAGACTCTACCTCATTTACCAGCCTATAGTAGATAGCTGCTTATAAGCCTCTTCTTACTCTAAAATATATAAAAGGTTATTAGATCTAGGCTTAGATCTATGTTAATTAGTAGGAAGAGATATAGCGCTAAGTTATCTAGTTAAATAAGGCCTCTTTCTCTCTAAGAAGAGGTTAGGTTTAGGTTACCTATTATACTAAGAAGAAGTATCTCCCTACTTACCTAGTACCTAAGTATAGAGATTACAGCTGTGTAATAGTATAAAAGTGTATTAAAGAAGATAAATCTAGGAGCCTACTATTAATCTAGTATACTAAGTAATAGAGTAATCTAACCTCTTAGTTTTATATTTAGAAGGTGTTCCCCTTAATTAGAAGTTTTAAGATAGAATATAAAATCTTTTATATAAAAATTAGTAGTAGTCTATTTATAAAAGATAACACTAGTTCTTATAAAGTATTAGTAACTAGAGAAGCTTTTTATATAGAGGTAATTAGGTTACTTTAGTAGCCTACTAACTTACTTAATCTTAATCTAATTAAAAATATATAGAGGCTACTTAAATTATATATCTAGAAACACTATCTAGACTTAAAATAGAGCCTAATTTAAGCTATTTAAGAAGAGTAGAATATAATTACACTTGCAGACATTAAAAAGTACTATTAAAATATAAAAGATTAATATAAGGCTGTCTTAAGAGCCTTAGAAGGTTATACTCTATTCTAAGGCATGTCTAAGTCTAGTTTTGTAAGCAGATTACTTAGTAATTTACATAGTTTAATGCGCTTCTATAGGGTACCTTGTATTCTAGTCTGTTGAGGCCTCCCCCTTGTAGTTGCTAATTGCGATCAATGCAGACGGGTTATGGCCAGAGCTTTGGTCACGTGTGCAAGCTAGATGCATTGTCCATAAGTAGTTACTTTGGCACCTTTGGCGTACAAAGATTTGGTTTTGCCATGTTCGATGTCAACAGGAGTTATCAAAATGTGGGACAACTCTTGTGAGCTTCTCGGGACTCGGTTCACAAGTAGCTACATGCGAAAAACATTGTGAGCAGAAAAAATTCAACATTATCTGACTGCAACTCAGCTCAACAATATCAGACGAAATGATACCTATGCAGGAGATGAGCGTGATGTGTGGATTGAGAGTAGTTACACTGCGGCGCGAATCCTTCGCTTGAGACGATGAACCCATCACCCAACGTCTCCCACCAAGAACACTACGATAAGTCGTTGTGAACCAGACTTTTCAACTCTGCGATTCGGCGCCCTTTAGCCTTGCTATTTTCTTCCGTGCTCATTCTCCAGCATCTCAGCCGCTGAATTCACACCTACCCAACAATATCGTTTGGCGCTCCGAGATCCTCACGTTAATAGTGCTGGAGCTCTGCATCCAGCATGTTGTCTACGAGAGGAACACCATACGTGAGGACCGGGCGCGCAATCAGGGCAGTAGTAGCCAGGATCGAAGTGAGGCGTAGGGACTTCATGGTTGGTGAAGCGGGGGGTTATGTTCTGGAGTATCGAATTAGGCGGTGGGAAATTTGTATTTCGATTCGCAAGGGGAGTTCTCGAGGGAATGAGCGAAGACTTTGGAGATGGGAAGGTTTAAATGATCAGAGAACGCATTCAACAGACACATTTTGAATGCACTGCGCAAAGATTCAGATGATGGTATAGTGAAAGCTTCTGTGGTTGGTCGACCCGCTTGCAACCAGACTTCGGTAGCCATTTTATCGAGGCCTACGCATACACTGATTAGGCAGCAGAATAGTTTTAAGCGTTATTGGATACTTTCAACCAACTCAAAAACGCTGTGGAGAACAACTTCGAGAGGTCTGAGAAGGGCGAGTGATTCAAGACGATAGACAAAAACTACGCAGATCTGATTAAAGAGTTTTGATCTATTGTAGAACATTCAGGAAAGAATTTCTAGCCTTGTTAAAGCTGCCCTTAGAAATCGCAGGTTTTGAAGGTTGATCTATGTCTGCTGCTGATCTAGACTCTAATGATTCGAAATTAGGTCACATTCTAACAACCACATTTCAACGAGGCTCCTTCGATGTCAGGGATTCAATTGGGCTTATAGGCCCGCTTTGACGAGGATTACCGTCGATTTGAAGCAGCATAGATTATACGTCAATGTTATACTTTTTTCAAAAGGTCGCACTGAGCGGCAGAGAAAGGATATACATATCTACTAGTTCTGCGAAATCGATCTCATGGCCTTCCTCCTGGAGCATCAACAAGCTATGTCACGTAATCAAGCTTTGCTTGTGATCACCGACTCCTCCTGAACGCTCTGCTCAGGACTACCGCCATCAGCCAGCTCGCGGCCCACGGCATCGTGTGTCGCATCCCAGGCGGCTAACTCGTCGATTGGTACTTTGAACAGCTTATGAGTCCTCGCTCCGCTGTCCAAAGTAATGAGTCCTTGTCGGATCCTGTACCCACGGACCTTAGGGATCACGTAGATCCAGCCCACATAGTACAAACCGCACACGACAAGGCTATTGGGAGATTAGCGTAGTCCCTCATGTGCTCAGTTTCAGTCGACTTACATTGCAATACCAGTGACAACATACGTCCCCCACCAGAAAGAGACATTACCTTTGCCGCCGGGTGGTGGGTACCAAGGCATGACAATCAGGTACAAATTTACAAAGACGTTGAAAGCCAATACAAGGTTCCAAATTTTAAAGCTGGGTCTGGGGAGACCGAGCTTATTACGACGGCGGCGAACAAAAATGAGGCCAAAAGCCAACGTCAAGTTGAAGAGCGCGGCAGGGTAGACTTGCAGATCCACGATAAAGTTGAAGGCATCGCCAGCTGGGGGTGCCACGATCATGATCATGGTCAGGAGCCACTTCACGAAGTAAGGACCGAGTGGCGTGCCGAACGGGCGGGTAGAAGCCCAGAAGCGTGGGAAAGGCAGGACGCCTTGTCTGGTGAATGTTAGCAACACTTCCCAATCTTTCTTAGACTTTTGGCCCACCTTCCGCATTCCCGAATTTGACGGGACTGGCCTATGAGAACAGCAAGCAAGTTGCCAAAAGCACTCAACGCAATGAGGAAATTTAGGCCTTTGACAGCGCCGCCAGAACCGAAGACACGAGTGAAGAACAGAGAAGCTGCAATTTGCTCGGCGTTTTGCAAATCGGCCTTGGGGACTGTTCAAAGACGTCAGCTTTTGGAGAAGTAAATGTCCGGGATGGGAACTCACCGGCTGCAAAAAAAGCCACATTAGCCAGGATATATAGTGTGGTAACAAGGAGCAAGGCAATAAAGCCGTTCTTTTTAATCGTCTTGATCGGATTCTAAAATGTAATTAGCGAAGCTCTTGATTTCATCACTCTGCGCAGGGGGAAGGCCGTACCTTGATCTCGTTGGCCACATTGAATGAATTCTCATAGCCGGCGTATGAGAAGATGATTCTGTACAGGGCAATTGTGGCACCATATGGGGTTATATCGCCTTTGAAGGGTTCCCGGAAGTTCGTTATCGGATCTTCCACACGTGTATGGCCACCGAGTACTACTAAACCCGTGATCGAGATGAACACTAGGGTCAGCAGTTTAACGATACCAATTCCGTTCGATAGCCAGTAGGAGTATTTAGTGTGAAAGCAGAGTACTAAAAATATGTTAGATTCACAGCTGTTCTCGATGCATCGTTTCCAACTCACACAAAACAGTTACAGTGTAGCCAGCAGCCGCGACACCTTTCAGTTCCCAAGCCGAAGGCTTGCTGCCGTTGATCGCGAAGAGATACTGAGCCAAAACTGAGGAAGATTAGTACAATCAATATGAAGGAGTTATAGTCACTGACCAATTGCATTACTGCTGCTAAAAGACAGGATGACCGACTGTACGGCAAAGATGACCGGAAAAAAGTATTTCGGGCGCGGGTATGCTTGTTCGAGATACGCAACTTCAGAGCCGGAGCGATTGGGGAAATAAGCCGCATATTCGAGGTAAACTCCCATGGACGACAAAGAGATGAAAAAACCAGATGTCCAGTAAAACATGGAAGCACCAACCGAGCCTGTGTAACTGAGGATGGTAGAAGCTGCGGCACAGGTGAGCTGACGCCTGCAATGGTATCAAGTGCAAGAGTCTTACGAGTCGAGTAGATCCCTGTTCCAACCATTTTACTAAGGTTCAGGCAGATAATAGTGATGGCTCCGACCGAGTATCCAAGAGGCGAATCCGATTCGACTGGAGCGCCAGAAGCCTCTTGATAGGAGATTTCGTTGGTGTTACCAGACTTCTCGACAACATACTGCAGGCTTCCGTCCGAGACTTCTCCTTCATCGGCTGTATAGTTTGGGACATCGGCCTCGAGTGAGGTCTTCCTGTTGAAAAGACCGGATACCATCTTGAAGTGTGTTCAACTGAGGCAGACTTCGAGCTGGAGGTCCCTTGGCGAACACCGGCGTGACCACTGGTATTTCATTAGGTACATTTGCTACGGAAGCTTTATATGAAATCCGCAAAATCAGGTCGTCGGACAACGTTCAGTCGCACATAGCGCAAAGATTCAAGGCACATCATTGTGCCCCTTCATGGCACAATTGCCGCGCCGCGTGGGGCGTCAATGAGAGGGTTGCAGTTGCATACCTAACCCTACCACTTGCCCCACAGAACCATGTCAGTTCAGCAGTATCATATAGTGCAAGTGTTAAGTCGGTTCGGACCGAGGGCATTCCTTGGGGGGACAGAAAGTAGAATCGCGCCAGGGATAGGTCCAAAACATGATCCGAGGATAAGCCTGATAGTCTTTTTTCTTTCTTGCCGCCATCTCGAAGAGAACGATGATTGCCAGTGTATAGCTTTGCGGGCTGCTTGGGCTGGCGTCCAACGATCGGCAACAGGAATTGTTGCCCGTCCCTCTCGCATGTAGGCGGGTTCTTTTGCTGTGGACCCGGTTCTCACCATTTGGCCTCATATAGGATGTGCCGAGGCAGTTACACGGTTCCCTGAAGCTATAAATTCGCTTTTGATGGCGGCGATTGCGAGATATGAAGCCCGAGACGGTACACGGCGACCAAATAAACGCCGCGTGGTGTTAGCGAAGGATTAGACGCTGGGTGCAGCGTTGGATTCTGTTCTGTAGCTCAAATTGAGTGGCGATAACGGTTCCGGCATCCTGTCAGAAGACGAGTGGACGCGGGCTTGGTGGTTGCGACAGCGTAAGGTTGTAGCACGCAATGACTTTGCGTGCATGAGCATCGTACTTGCCGAAGATCGAACGGCGCAGTATTCCTCATTCGACCACATAACAATCGGATGCTCAAGCTCAAATCAACGGGAACTGGGAGGTCTACTACGTTGTAAGTGAGAGTTGACGAACGAAGTTTTGAGCAGCCGTTACCGCAAGCCCAGGTTGGGTAACTAGACAGCGACATGGTGGGGTTTCATCAGCAGCCCAGCGTGCCAACAATGTCACAACAAATTGACGTGAACAAAGCTCAAAGGATTCGGAAGAGCATGGATGTGTTCAAGGGTAGACGCAATGTGACAAAACAGAAAGAGACTATCGATATTTGAAGCGCATGACGAAGCTTTGTACCCCGTAGTCGACAACCGGACATCTATGGTCAAGACCAGAACGAGGGCTCTTGAAAATCTTTTCGTGCGTATGACACCTCAGTCCTAGATTATAGATAAGCGCTCAAATTCACGCCGTGCGATTGGGCGAGAGGAAAAGGTTTGCGCCTGGCGCAAGATAAACCGAGTTCACAATGACTCGCAACATAATGCTCACGAGCGACGCATGACCTCCTGGAACACAATGTCGATTTCGTTCCTACTCCTCCTCGCCGACGTCAGCATGTTCTGCAACCTTTCTCGATGGATAATGTTGCGCTTGGTTCTGATGAGATGGATGGCAGCTGCGACGAGGGGTCCGCCTGCACCGAGCTAAGTCTCCTAACCCGCAAGCGCCGCCATCCTGCTCCCTCTCTGGACATCTCACATACAGCAACGATGATTACTCAGAAGATTGTAGACGAAAGAGATATCAGAATGCATCCTCGTTCAAACACTGAGGGGCTGCGGCACGCCTGGGCTGACATAATGAGGAGCTGGCTATACGTCGAATCAGAAAACACCGAATTTGCCGAGCTCTCCACAGATCCACCCGTGTTCACATCACACACCAGCAACTATCACTGCAACGAAGTGCATCGCATCTGTCACGATGACTGAACAGCTTCCTAGTGTGGCTCGGGCTGACGTGGATGGTAATGGGCCCCCCAAGCGCAGGCGGCGGCCTGCCCTTTCTTGCGTCGAGTGCCGCATGCGCAAAGTCAAATGTGATCGCAGAGAGCCTTGCGGAGCCTGTATCAAAACCAAGTCAGAAACGTGCACCTACAGATCTGCTCGAGCTGACATACGAACTTGCATACGGACCGGGGTTGAGAGGTCGTCCGGGGCTACCTCGACATCTGAAAGCAGTAATAGGAGCAACGACCGAACTCGGCCTTCTTTTGAACCTTTTATTGTATCCAATTAGCTTGAAAGGGGGATGAATGGTTACGTTGCCCTAGACATCTCGAACGAACATGATCGACTACAACGAACTCTACCAGCTGAGAGGTCAGCACTGGACCCAAGCTCTCATGCAGACGTTGGGCCTTCATCACTCGTCAGCCTTCTCCTCAAAGAGAATGAACGCCTTCGGACGGCGGCCGTTAACAGCACAGCCTCTGAGAGCGATGCACGTCCCATCTCGGACATCCTGACTGACATTCCCGGTACTTTCCAAAAGTCAAAATTCTTCGGTCAGAGCCATTGGATGAACGCTATGGAGCCTGTCAGTACGTTTCGTGGCCATTATGCGGAGCTTTACTAATTTTGGAGCAGTATGAGGCTTTGGGCGATGCAAACACGACTGTCAACCCAACTACAGATCGTGTAGAGGTCAACAAGTCGAGTGACCTGTATAAGACCGTCAGCGAGCTCAAGACTATCGGGCGCATTCTAAAATCTGCACGCATGCTACTACCTACCATCTCCCCCGAGGCAGTAGACTCTTTGCCACTAAAGACGACCTGCGATGTTCTTGTTGATGGCTATTTGCGCACTTTCGAAGGCGTCTTCCGAGTGCTACACGTTCCCTCTTTCCACAAAGAGTACGAAGACTACTGGTCTGGCAAGACCGCAGACAAACCATCAGTACTCCTCAAGATCATGCTCGTGTGTGCCATAGGCGTTCCGTTCTACACTGGCGCTGACCAGCCTCGACTGAGAGTCACCTGCGCCAAGTGGATCCAGGCTGCAGAGAGCTGGCTTGCTGCACCGCACGCAAAGTCGCGGTTGAATATGGCCGGTCTTCAGATTCAGATACTCGTGCTTCTTGCGAAGCAGATCTGCAACATCGAAGGCGACCATGTCTGGATCCCTGCCGGCTCGCTCCTAAGAACTGCCATGTATCTTGGGCTGCACAGAGACCCGTCGTATTTCGGCAAAATAAACACCTTCCACGTGGAGATGCGTAGGAGACTATGGGTGACCGTCTTGGAGCTCACTGTGCAGAGCAGCATGGACATGGGGATGCCGCCTATGATATCGGTGCACGACTACGACACAAAACCGCCTTCCAACGTCAACGACGAAGACCTGCGTGAACAAGACGATGCCCCGCTCAGCGTGAAACCGTTTGATGTCTGCACAGACTGCAGCATACAAATCGCATTCGCAGACACTTTACCCCTGCGCCTTGAATTTGTCCGTCTCATCAACAATCTACGCTTCGACCTCCCCTACTCGGAGTGTCTCCGACTCGGCAACGAGCTCACAACGCTCTGTCAATCAAAAACCGACTTCCTCAAAGATGCACTGAGCCATGGCGCCAACATCACACCTTTCCAAATCAAACTGCACGGCGCGCTCGTCCGACGCTTCACTTTGGGGCTCCACCGTCCATACTTCGCCAAAGCAAAAGACAACCCAACTTACCATTTCTCGCGCACCCTCTGCCTCGACACATCCCTCGCCATCCTCGCGCCCGCGACGCCGCCCATCCCCGGCCAACCAGACGACTGGACACTACTAACCCACCGCGCGGCTGGCTTCTTCAAAGCGCTGATCCTATACGCTATATCGACCGTGTACTTCGAGCTGCACGCACAGATAGCAGAGCACTCGCACACATGGCGACTAACCGCACCTCTGATATCCAACACAACCCCGGCGATAGCCACGCTACCCCCACAGTCGCAACCGCTCCTCGCCGCGCTGCAGTCCGCCCACAGCACGGCACTGGCGCGCCTCCAAAGCGGCGAAACGAACGGCAAAGGCGTTGTATTCTTCGTGTGCGCACTCGCCCGCATCGATGCCCTTCTCGCAGGCATGAACCCCGAAGTCGCGGTCCTGGAAGCCGCTACGTCTGCAGTCAAGGAGATGCGCATACTGCTCGCGGACGTCTATCTACGCGAGCACGGAGAGCCAATTGACCTCGCTTCCTCCGGGGGGGAGGGCGTGTTTGGACCAAAGGGGCATGGGCGCGGGGACGGCGCGGATGATGTTACGGGGAGGGGAGTGGCGACTGGGACGGGCACCGTGAGATGTGATGCTGCAAATGAGGAGGCAAACGCAACAACGAGGTTCGGTTTGCGATGTTGTTTGGATGCCGACTCTCAAGATTCAAGCGGCTCGGTAGCCGAGCGCCCAATCGCGCACGACGAGATGCTGGATTTCAATACCCAGTTCCTGCAGGATCCCGAATGGTTCTTCGACGGCGCGTTTGAGTCAAATTTTGGGGTTTGACTTTGACACCTTCTAACTTTCCACTTCCATATTTCATCACGATTTGTATTCACCGTGTTCGTTCATTCCTTCGTCCACTCAAGAACGCCAGCCACGCACATTTGCGCGGGGAGTACGTCTACTATCGCGCAGAACCAGACGTGCTCTGTTCTGTTATGTTATTCCTATCTACATCTCTACATACCCATCTCTCCATACAACGCTACTATTCAAACGGTATGTAAACCACACACGAATTCAACGCATCGATATCTTTAGTAATGGAAGCAACTTCTCTATGTTCTACTCTACTCTAGCTTACTCTATCCTAAGTACTAACCTATACTGCACTGCAACTTAGTGCGTCTAAGCATACGCGTAATCTCGCTCTTATCTATTTAGTTTAGTTACTTCTTACTTCTTACTTATTTACTGTTGCATAGAAAAGGACTATATAATCACGCTAAACTGTATTACTAGAGCATTAGTACAATAGTCTCTTTTTAGCTATGGTACTTACCTACCTACCTACACATCGTTGCAGCTAAACCAGAAGCAAAGTCCAACTACATCCTCCCTACTAATTCTAGCTAGTAGACAAGCGTATATTCTGTGATATATATTTACATCCTACTTAACCTACCTACCTCCCTCCCTACCTGACTAGCAGCTAATCTCCGAACCTGGACAGAGTAGTAGATAACCAGGTTTAAGAGGTAGTAACCAACCAACTAACCAACCTAACCAGCCAACTCTTAAAGAAGAAAAGTAAGTGTATTACTATCTATCCATCTATCTATCTATCTATCTCCAGTTCCCACACCCACCACCACGACAACGCGAAGAGAGCCGACGTACACATCATGTACACATCACGTACACATCACTTATATGTAACCTACATTCAAGTTGGCTGTAATGTAATGTAATGTAATGTACAGCAACATTTCCAGCCTTAGTAAAGGTATTGATGTAGGTGAGTGATGTGGATCTATTCTTTTTCTCTACAGAGGAGAAGGAGAAGGAGAAGGAGATGGAAGGAGAGAAGGAAAGTTGTTTATTGGTTTGGTAGCGGGTTGATGAGAGGTCGGGGTACTTGATCTATTGTTGAGTGTGAATGCGTCGTTGCATCAATGGAAGTTAATTCAATGACGTCATGTCTATGCGCCGTCTATGGGTATCTAAATACGAGAAAGTACAGCATCAAGGGTGGGAGAATGGAGATCAAAGACCGTACACGAACGTCATCTTCTCGTCGCCCTGTCTGCCGCCTTGGACAGCGTCCTCGAGCCAGTCGGCCATTCGAGGTACGAGCCCGCTCTTGCGGATAGTAGCGACGAGACGTTCAGCCCAGCGACGGTTCTGCTGCATAGGCCCCGTGCCGTCTGTTCGTTCGCGCTCGCGCTCCTCGCCGTCCCATTTATCGACGATCCGTTTGCGCGCCTCATTCTCGCGCGTCAGGCCGCGCAGGAACAGGACGTAGCCAAGAGCTGAGCAGCCGACGCAGATGAGGGTCCAGAAGAAGGGAATGAGATAGCCGGTCTCGGCGTAGGCGGGCGAGAAGAGCAGGGCTGAGATGACGCCCGCGAGGTTGCCCCAGCCATTGATGCCGAGGAGCAGCGCGCGCTTGCCGGGGCTGGGCGTGTTGCCGCTGATCCAGGCGACAGTGAGTGGGCTCGCAATGTAGGCGCCGGAGATGAGAACGTTGAGGGCGAGGTAGCGCGGGATGGGCCAGGAGGTAGGCAGGGCAACGACGAGCGAGAGACCGACGGCCATGATGAGCAGGCCGAGCAGAATGGGGCGGAGGCGGGTGCGGTGCCTGTCGCTGTACGAGGCGAACAGGTAGAGGGTGATGGCGCCGCAGAGGTGCGGGGGTGCGGTGAGGAGGTTGATCAGCGAGGGCGAGGCCTTGTGGGCGGTGAGCGGGGCGAGGACGAGGGGCAGGAAGACGGAGAAGGCGTAGACGGGGATGGAGGAGAGGATGTTGCAGGCCAGCAGGTGCCAGATGCGGGGGGAGAGCAGGGCGGAGAGCATGTCGTGGGGGGTGAGACCGCGGTCGTCGAGCGCTGCCGGTGGGGAAGTCGCCGGGTGGGCGGGGGTGAGCAGGCCGCGGGACTCTTCGTCGTAGGCAGCATCGTCGTTGGAGTCGCCGAGTTTGGTGCTCGCCGTTGCCCCCTCCTGCGCGGCCCGGTCGTTGACGACGCGCGACGAAGCGTAGCGTCGCTCTTCGGGCGAGAGGAACCAGGCCGTCTCGACGCTGTGCGGGAGCCAGACATAGCCGACCAGGGCAACTACGACCGTCAGGCCGCCCTCGAGCATGAACAGCACCTGCCAAGACTGCCAGCGCGAGTCGACGTCTGCGTCTGCGTCTGCGTCTGCCTTGTCGCCGTGGCGGTCGGGGAAGTGCTTGAAGACGAAGTAGCTGATGATGCCGCCGAGGGCGCCGCCGACCGCCGCCTGGCCGTAGAAGAGCGAGAGGCGGCGGCCAAACTCGAAGCGCGTGTAGAAGAGGGAGAGGTACGAGACGGTGACGGGGTAGAAGCCGGCTGGGGAGGTTAGTCATGGTCGTGTATAACGAGCTTAATCATGGTCGTGTATAACGAGCTTAATCATGGTCGTGTATAACGAGCTTAATCATGGTCGTGTATAACGAGGTAAGCCGTGGTCGTGTAAAACGAGGTGTATAACGAGGTAAGCGTAAAGGAGCCAAGACACACCTTCGAGACACCCAATAACGATCCTCAGCGTATACAGCTGCCACTTGCTCCGCACCCAGACATGCAGCATCGTGCTCAGCCCCCACAGCAGCATGCACGACGGCACCCAGGCCACCATGCCATACCTGCGGCCCAGCGCGGCGCCCGCGGGCTGCAGCGAGACGAAGAAGGCGAAGAAGAGGGCCACGGCCGTGTTGAGGTCGCCCTTGTTGAGCCCAATGTCGGTGGTGAAGTGCGCCGACTCTGCATTGCCAATCTACGCTTCCATCAGCACCCAACACCCTCTTCACCAGACATGCACAGCAGCACCCACGTTGGATTTGTCGAGCGCGTTGAAGAGGAAGAGCAGCGCGAGAAACGGCAGCAGCAGGCAGTCGAGCTTCAGCAGCGTGCGTCTGTGCAGGCCTGAGGTGGTCGTCATGTTTTCATCGTCGTCGTGGGCCAGCATCGTGTGTGCTGGAGCGTGCAGCGCGGACAGCTCGTGTTGCTCCGTCATGGTGGAGGAACGCGCCAAGACGTGTCGTTGGGGACCCACGGGGAATGTGTCACAGGGCTAGTGTTTTGTATCGCATGACCTCCCCTGCTCACTTCCGTTCCACAGCTGACGGCTCCGCTTCGGCCGCCGTCGACATGGCTGCCGAGCGTCGTGGTGGACGTTGTTGTGTGCTTTGGACCCTGCGCCGTTGAGCATGACGTGATTGGCATGGGCCAGGGTCTACAGGGTGTCAGGGTCTACCTCAACACAACAAAGCATGGTAGACCATCATGAAACAACTCCACATCAATTATAGCCATGCTATGACATCGTCGACTCTGCTACGGCTTTATGCACTTTGTCTGTTTCTACTATCCTGTGCTCTACTAACAAAGTACCCCGTCACACTAACAGCCTTGTCTGCTGTCGTCTCATACCAGTGATACCACAAGCACGTACCAGATCCTGCATCCTCGCCCACTTCTCCTCAACACTGCTTCCCTGAAACTCAACACTGCTTCCCTGAACCTCGTCACCGCTCCCTGAACCTCGTCACCGCTCCCTGAACCTCGTCACTGCCCTCCGCGTTGCATCTTTCCATGTGGGCTGCAGCAGCACGCTCCACCAGCGTTTCCAAGCTGCTTGTCGATATTGGTTGAGTCTAGGAGCAGCCTTGACGGCCTCATTCGAAATGTCTCTGGTCGTTGATGGAAACCCAGGCTGAACCGGTGCAATGTGTGCTCGGTCTGATCCATCTCCACGTTTTGATGGAGTGTGCCACGCCGTCGGTGCCGTCGATAAACTCCCACCCCTCCCCTCACAACCCGAGCTGAGTCGCCATACATCTGCTTGATCGAAGGGGCCCTTGAAGGCATACCCCAACAACCACCTTGCTCACGTCGCGATGCCAGACTCGGGAGCGGGCGTGATCACGATCCTTGGGTAGTTGGATCGAGGGAAGCTGGCTCGTCGCGGGGAGAATTGTTGGTCGTAGCTCTTCTCCTCAATGTTCAGCAGCATCGAGAGGAGACTCATTATGCCCATGCCTGGCACCAGACTGGGCGAGGAGAAGCGTTGCTCGAGCGGGTCGACGGGTTGCGGTTGCGTGTTGATTCGGAGACGGCGTTGAGATGGCATCTTGTTGAAGGATTTATATTGGATCAAAACTGAGTGTTTGCGGTGGATCGAGCTGGGCGTCTAATCTTCCAACGTCTTGGTGGATTCGTGCTTGTATTAAATATCTGGTGTGGTACTACGAAAGATCTGGATTCGTACGAGGACCGATGATTGCGTCGAAACCCGGCGAGGTCGAGGAAAGCTCCTCAGTATATACCTCACCCACCTCGGTTTCCACAATGGGCCGGCAGATTGTTAGGCTACGATATACGACAAACGACCAGCTGGTCGAGTGAGCTCGTGGGTTCGCATGATGCTCCCACACGCTTCCCCCTGTCGCAGCGTGTTTGCTCTGGCCAATCAAAATGCTCGTCGCAGATGAAGACGCTTGGGCCGGCGGACAAAATGTCTACTAGCGCACCCGCTTAAAGCTGGCTCGGATGCCGGTCGGAACAAGAGAAATGAACTTGGACGCACGGACGGAGTGTCGGTGAGCATGATGGATTTCAAACGAGGATCCGTCAGCAGGGTTTGGTCATCCGGACGAGGGGTGATGGCGAGGTCAGGAAAAGAGTTTGACGGTGCCGGGCAGATCCGCCCAGGGGCTCTCGCAGATTCTTGAACATCAACGTCAAACTTGGAAGCTTCCTGTCAACTGCAACTCACGTCTGTGCCGTGATGAAACATGCAAGCAGGCGTTCGCAGCAGCACGAGTTGTGCTGACCTGCCTGATAGGGCAAAATTGTGTGTGGGTCCCTTGATTGCAGTGGACGCCCAAGCTGACGCTCCATCCACCGCGGGCCGTATTTACGATGAGCACCCACACCCAGGCTTGCCGTGATGCTTGAGGTCGTGATAAGCGTTCGCAACGACTGTCTCGACCGCCTCGAGGATAAGCTGCAACAATTCATTGCTACTACGCAGTTCGAATGGTTCTACAGCACCCAGCTGTTCTTCGTAGAGGATGCTGCGCTCTAGCGCACTCTTCAACGTCGTAGTTGCCGACTGTGAACTCTCGGCGGGTCGCTGTTTCGGCGCTCCGCAGGATCTCATTGGCAGATGTGAGGACCCCAGCTGCGTAGATGTACTGATTCTTGACTTGTTCCCACTTCTCCATCACGCGTGCCACAACTTGTCCGACTCGCTGTAGACTCGAGGCAGCGAAAGTCTCTGTGCCGATACCGTGCACGGTGGCGCTGTGCCACTCCATATCGAAGCCCAGATTGCCGCTGATGAGGCCAGTGTCGAGCGTGTATCCTGTCGCGACACCGACCCACTCCAAGTCTGGTGTGTCTGTAGACACCTTTCGCAGATGATCGATGACCTTTGCGCGTCCAGCAGACTTCAGTATGCGCTCCTCGATCCCTTTGTTGAGCGTGTCATGGCCAAACTCATGGGGCATGAACCGGCGTACACCTGCAGCGATCGTGGCGTTCATAATGCCAATCTGCTGCTCGAAATCTCCTCCCCCATTGGTACTGATGACCAAGTCTTGCCCGGCGAATGCAGATTTGAGTGAAGCAGGCGAGAAGTCGGACTTGTGGTGCTTTACCTCATCGGCGGAAAGGTGTGGTGGCAGGCGCAGCCACTGTGAAGGGTTTGTGAGGATCGAGAGCTGTATGTTCACGTGACTGCCATCAGAAGGCAGGAGCGCGTTGATGATGCTGAGACATAGCTCCCAGTTCTGCGAGTGTTAGCTGGCTTCACGCCCAGCAGAGGCAGCTTCTCACGCCAATGATGGTGACTTTTTCGATTGCCATGATGTGTCAGGTGGTAGGTGGTGCCTGTTTCTGCTGTTGGTCATGGTCTGGGCATCAACTTGAGGTTATATAGAGCTTGCCTGTCGTCCGGCGGCTCAAAGGAAGGCCAGAACACGGTGCGGTCAGTGTATGCGTGAGGGGTCAGTGATGCATCAAGACATTGGCAATGGCAGAAAACAAAGTACTAGACGAGCGACGCGCTGACGAGGTTTGATATCAATGTTTGGTGATTACTTCTGGCCCAATCGAGTGTTCAGAGACGTGGAGTGGTGGGCAACATCACTCCAAGCTGCAGGTGATGACGCAATGTTACATTCATGCATGTCTACGGGATGCAGATGATTTCGAGATGATATGGATCTGTCGATGTTCGCCATTACGTTTATGTTCATGCTGGTGTACCTGTCGTTCGTGTTGATGTTCCTGTTCGACGCCAAGCCACGTGACGCGGTTCTTTCCGCGTGCAGCTCAGCAAGAGCTTTTGGCTCACGACGGTCCACCACCACCGCCGTCTCTCTCCCGCAACTCCATCACCGCGCATCTCCCCGCCCCGCCCACGCTTCTCCAGTGCGTTCCTCCCCCGCCAGCAGGTGCCTCCGCTGCCATTGGCCCCCCTGCGCCCGCACACTGCCCACCGCTGACCGCAACCCGCAGACCCGCACGCCGCCCGCGATGAACACCACCCGCTTCCTCCGCCCCTTCGCCAGGGCCGCCTTCCGCGCGCCCACGGCCGTCCGCCCCGCCGCCATGGCCCGCCCCGCGCTCGCCAGCCAGCAGCAGAAGAAGACGCCCGAGGTTGGCGCCCAGCAGATGGTCAGACACGCAGCCCCAAGACGGCCCACGAGCGACCGCCGACTAACAGCGCCCAGACCATCCTCAAGTCGGCCATGCCCCAGCTGATCCCCTTCTTCTTCGTCAACGAGACCACCGTGGCCTTTGTCCTCCTCCCCACCCTCATCTACGTCTTCTCCAAGTACATCCTGCCCCAGCGCGTCCGCCTGTTCGCCGCCCGTCTGTTCATCAGCAAGTTGTAAACGCAGGAAGGATACTGGACGCGGACATGTGTACAGATAGTCGACATGTGCTCTTAGACAATCGATTGGCCTAGTAGCCTCATACGGAGAATTCATGATATGAGCCATTGACGGCAGGGCACGCATTTGTTGGGCTGTCTGTGAAACCTGCAGGTACACTAATCCACGGGCAGGGAAATGTCTTGCAATTGACTCGCACATACCAGAAAAAGCGAATACATGGTTCGAAATATCGACGGAATTTGGTTTGCTAATTTACCAACCACATATATTCATGTTGCTTATCAAGTGCTGTATCAAGGCGACAGTACATTCATCGTGTATCAAGCGTGAAATTCGGCTACAGATAGGATGTCCGGATACTGCTCCTACGGCAAGCTATAGAGGGGCTACATCTCCATCTTATCTGTGAACCGACTGCCAGCACTCTCCTCATGCCCGCCGCGGTCATTGACCCTAGCTCCTTCGTGCAGCAACCACAGTACTCATTCCGCACATTAAGACGCTTCAATGTTCTTGCGGCACGTTCCAAAGCCAGCAGGGCAGTAATCCCACTGCCAGTCCCAGTCAACTCATCGAGCAACAAATTCAAGACTCTCGTGCTGTGCAGCAAGAACTCGCTCCCTTGCCGCCTCCGCCGCACCCTTGTCTTCGCCCCTAGCCATTTTGCCCAGCTCAAACTGGATAGTGCGATCAATAACATCCTTGAAGCTGTTGTACCACTGTATGCGGAAATCCGGGTCCAGCTCTTGAGCAAATGTTATCAATTGGTCGCCTATAGCCCGTTGCCTGAGCGGTTCGTGCATGAACTCCCACGCCCAATCAACAAGCGCCGTGTTGATGTCTTGCAGTTCGGGCAGCGAGAGCGGGGGGTCGATTGGGAAGGGAAGCGTGACGACCAACATGCGGAGCAAGGCGCGGTTCACGCGACCCAGACCCTCGATATTCTGTATGAGATGTGCTTCCTTGACTTCTAGGCTCTCGGGTCCTGCGCGCTTGGCCAGACGGCTGGGAGCCGTCATCGAGTCCTCGACGTGGTTGGTATCCGTCGCCACCGGGGACATGGGAGGTCTCGCATCGAGATCGGCATCATAGACCTTGTCTTTTGTGGTGACTGCTTCTTGCGGAACCGTGGAGGCAGTTGCGTTGCTGGGGACCGAGTCCACAATATAACGAAGCTTCGCACCCTTGCACTGATTCAGGCAAATGAGATCACCGGGGAAAGGCAGGGACTCGCAGCTGTCGCACGCGGGCTTGCCTGAAGCGGGGGGAGAGGGAGTAGCCAACTCCGCTCCCTCTGACTGCACACTCTTGCACCGATTCAGGCAAATGAGATTACCAGGGAAAGGTCGGGACTCGCAGCTGTCGCACGCGGGCTTGTCTGAAGCGGGGAGAGCGCGAGTAGCCAGAGGGAGGGCAGTATCGGCAGGAGAAGCGAAGTCGAAGAGATCGACTATGTTCTGTATTATCGAGCTGATATCGATGGCGTTGATGTTGTTATCGTTGGTGATGTGCGGATCATCAGCGACACCAAGAAGGGACCAATCATCCAAATTCGGGAACTCGACCTCTGGCACCAGCGAGGTGGTAGTCGAAGTAGGATCAACGGTGTTGAGGTGATCTCTGGAGAGAGGAACTGCCGCAACGAGGGCCACACCAGCCGAAGCCAGGATGAAAAACGACTTCATTTTGTGTTCAGTGAGTGAGTAAACTTGAAGAACGCAGTGTGGCAGATATCGGGGTTTTATACTCTCTTTTTTGCCCTGTACCCGTTTTAATAAATACCCCTCTTGTACCCTGGAGAAAGCAAATTTTATACATCCATATCCTTCGAGACGCTGAACCGTGGTACACTGTACTGCGCATCCAATAGCCACATCAGCATTTGACCCCTGAACTCTAAATTCGCACCCTGAACCAGAAGAGGTTGCGCAGGGACGAGCGGAGATGGGAAATTCAATCTCAACAATATCTTGGAGTGCATACCCACCGTCAAATCTATGGAACAAACCTCAACATCTCTGTAGTTTACGACAGCCAATCCTATCTCCCTTATACGTCAAGTACCCCACCTCACTTTCCCTACCGCTCTGCCCGGATCATCCCAAGTCTGGCTCAGATCAGAGTAATGCTATGAGAGTGATTGGCCAACCGAACGATCGGTTGCGGAGAATTCTTGCTTCGCCTTGCATGAGATGATACTTGGGGTGGTATCGGAGTTCGGCAGGTAGTTATCTGGTTCCCCTGGTTGCGGTCCGGGATGTGTTATTCAGTGCCGTGGGTAGTTGAGGGGAGATGATGCGTAGGATAGTTTTTTTGGACTTGAGAGAGAGGCTACGTTGAGGTTTTCTGGTGTACCGCTGATGCGTATTCTTCTTTTTTTTCGGGGCAAGTTCTCGTTCGGTCGTGCGTGGCGAGATGCGCGACGGCGAATTCGAAAGAGTATGATGGCGACGAGAGCGCGATACACCCCACCTCCTCTTGCTCAGCGCAAATTTGTCAGTTAAAGTGACGAGCAGCGAAAGCAGTAGGCCCATGGATACGACGGAGTGCCCATATCTACGCTACAAGGCCTAAAAAAAATGCCATAGTCTGGCCCTGAACAGTTACCAGCTATATATCGCTTCTGATCAATTATATTCCATTGCTGCTTTGTTTACCGTACACACCCATAGCAATAGTGTCCCACATTATCTTACGCCCTCACTATCGCTGTACACTCCTACAACCAAAAACCCAAGGAACGACCACACTGGGAGTAAAAACACCACCAACTAGCCAATGAAACAGTCCGCTTATACAGCATGTATAATCTCCCCTAAAAATCCCAGGCTGACCAATGCATCTCTTACAATGGGCCAGAAGTATTGGGTTCTGGGGGTAGTAGCGGTCGTCGCCAAGCATGTAGCGAGCGGATTCTCGGGCCCTAAATTAGTAGTGGCTGGTATTCTAGATGTTATTCGCTAAAGTATGGTACATATGATCTAGCTATCCAAGTTGGCCGCTGGTGGTCGTTGTAAGCCAGGGGGCCTACGACTGCGGCTATGGCTATACGCAGGGGCTGTCTATCAATACCTGGTTCTGAGTCGCCTGCTACTATGGCGGGGGAAGTTATTGTCTTGATGAGTAAGAGGTTCTGGTGAGGGGTGTTTTTCTCCCCTCGGGTACTCGTTGGACGGTCAGTTCAGCGTGTGTACTGCCGTTGGTTTTATGGAAGAATTGTCTATGCAACCAGCCAGTATACTGACAAGCAATTTAGTCTTTAATGACTTGAAACGTGGCAGTGCGCGACTTTGTTGGCCGGTTGAGATAAGATGGATCATGGGTCACTATCTGGGAGAGTGGGTTCCTTGTAAAGCAAGGTTGGATGTCTATATTCCATCTGGCCTACCCGCATAGCTCGTATGTCTATCTGCTGGCATACTGTTCGCAAGCTAGAGCCAAGGTCTTAAGTGGCGGAGCCTTATGGGATTTAGTCCCAAGGAGCTAGGTGTGTGTAGTAAGGTAGTCATCTAGGGCCGGTATTGTAGTTGATGGTACGACTATTGTGTGCACGTGGCGATAGTGCGCTCTGCTGTGGGGCTGCTAGGGGAAGTGCATACATAGGTGAACCCAAGTATGCTGTAAGATATGGATTGGCACTGTAATATAACCTTAGAGTATTTGCAAATCAACTTTGAGACCACGATGACCTTCAAGGCCAATTTCTCCAACTGAATAGATAGAACTCCAGCTAAATTCGCACCACAAAAAAGTCCCAAGGACCCGCAACGAAAAAAAACACACCTCGTTCATTTCCCCCTCCAAGCCTCCCCAATCAACTCCTTAACCCCCCTCGCCCTAACCTCAGGAAACAGCTCATTCAACGACATCCCAGGCCTGAAAATGAAGCACCCCCGTTCAAACAAGACCCCAAAAACCGCACACAGACCCTGCAGCATCCGCCTAGGGAAGACCGGATACACAGCCACATGACCAGGGAGTTCGGTAACGCGACCCGATTCCAGCGTCTCCATGGCGTCGTGGGTGGTGGTGAATTCAGCACCGCGGGCTTCCTCCGCGAGAGCGACGAACTCGTGGAGTGTGAGGTTGTCGCCGATGATGTAGGATTCTTTTTGCCAGGATGGGTGGGTCAGGAGCGCGGCGATCAAGGTGCCGATGTCGTATGTGTAGGTGAATGTGATGGGGACGTTGCCGGTGCCGGGGATGGCGGCGGTTTTGTTGGCTATGTCGATCGCGAGGGTTAGGCCTGAGAGGTGGGACTTGATGTGTGGTTGGAGGTAGTAGTCTAGGAAGAAGCCGTTGATGACGCATGTGTACTCGAGGGTGGTTTGCGAGAGGGCGGTTAGGTAGGATATCTTTCCTTCGATATTTTGGCAACTCTGATGGGCGAAGGGGTAAGCATGGAGTTGTTTGTTTTCAGTGTGGATGCAAGCTGGACTTACTCGGGTGTGTACTTGATTCCCCAGGTGCTAGGAATGTAACGCTTCGTTGTGGCCGACTGGTTGGCAGCCTTGATGAGTGCCAATTCAGGAGCCGTGCCAGACATGGAGCCGAGTGTGGAGATCACCGTCTCAACTTTGTTCTCTTGGAGAACTTGAACCATGGAATCTACATTGCTGTAGTCGATAGCAAGGATTTCTGCTCCCAGCTCCTTCGACTTTGCTTCGCTGGTCTGTGTCATGAATGTAAACACTGGATCTCTGTACCAAACACGCAAAAGCTTACCTTACGGGCGAGAACGAGGACTTTGTGTTTGCCACTGGCAACGAGACATTCGACGATGGTGCGACCAAGGTTGCCGATTCCTCCGACTACTGCAACGATGAAGACATTCTGTGATGATAGTTGCTGTTTGTTGAAGAGGTCAATCAACCTGGAGCTGTATTCTTATAATATTTTGAACATGGCTATTAACTATAGTTCAAATACTAGACCAGTCTCTTATTTACAGATGTCGCGGTAAATACCGCTTAGATTAGTGACTATCTGATCTGGATTACTGATTTTGTGATCCGAATCCGGATGCGCTAAGTCACTAGCGTCAGATTAAGGATATATAAACAATCAGGTTAAACTAATAGA
>SATU01000504.1:0-22404 GCA_004335285.1 Ascochyta fabae | reverse complement strand
TTCTGTTTCTGGGGAGGTTGGTCGTTGTGTCTTGGTGTGGTGAGGTGAGGTGAGGTCGAGATAGAGGCGGCGGCGGTGCAGCGGCGAGACTGACTAGTGCGAGCAGGCCGTGGCGGCAGAGCGAGCGGCAGGAGGATCCAAGGGCATCAACACCGTCGACCCACGCTCAGCCGTCCATCTCGGCCGCTGTGCTTGATGAGGAACCCCGTGGCATGCGTGTCGTGCCGCAGCGCAAAGCAGAAATGCATCCACAACGACGCACCGCCGTGCGAGCGGTGCCGGCAGTCAGGACGGGCAGGGCTGTGCGAGTTCCCAGCGCCAGGGACATCAGCCATCCACCGGCGACCCAAACGGCCACGGGCGTCTGAAGAGACAGCCAGCGGCACTCCGCCGGGCGCGCCAGCAGCGTCCGCAGGCTCAGCAGGCGCAACGCCCCTATACCGCCGCAATGACGCGCATGTGCCGAGTCCCACTCATGCCGCTCCGCCGCTGTCCCCGCGAGCGGCATCTGCGCTGCTGGACGGGCTAGACCCCTTTGACCTGTTGACGGACGAGGTCAAGAACAGCTACCTGCGCTGCTCGTACAAGTGGAGCTTCCACCACACCCCCACGCTGTTGCTGCGCATCCGCGACCGCACCCTCGACCTCTACCTCGCCTGGGCCGTGCTCGCCCTGGCCGTCCGCTTCGTCAAACACCCGCCCGCCGGCTTCACCACCCAGACCGAGGCCAGCAATGCCTACGCCGCCCGCGCCCGCCAGCTGCTGCAGGCCGACCTCGAGACGCCCAGCATCAGCCGCGTCCAGGCCCTGCTGATGCTGACGGGCCACGACTGGGGCGCGGGCAACGGCCGCCGCGCCTGGATCTACCTGGGCATGGCCATCCGCCTCGTCGAGGTCATGGACCTGACCCAGGAGCTCAAGACGCCGCGCAACCGCATGCCCACGCGCGACGAGTTCATCGAGGCCGAGGTCCGCCGCCGCACCGCCTGGACCTGCTTCCTCATGGACTCGCTGCTCAGCGGCGGCAAGGGCCGCCGCCGCTCGCTCAACGCCGCCGACATGGCCATCCAGCTGCCCTGCGAGCGCGAGCCCTTTGTCTTCGGCGAGCCCACCTGCACCCCGCACCTCGACGGCAGCGTGCGCATGCCGCCCATCGCCCTGCCCCTCGGCCACATCGGCATCATCGGCTACAGCATGCGCGTCGCCAACATCTGGGGCAAGGTCGCCCGCTGGGCCTGCACCGACGACTTCAAGACGGAGCTCCCCTGGTCGCCCTCGTCGCAGTTCCAGCAGCTCATCTACGAGCTCGAGCGCTGGAAGAACAACCTGCCCCAGCGCGAGCGCTACGACCTCTTCTCCCTCCACAGCCACAACGCCGTCGAGCAGGGCCAGGCCTACTGCTACATGCACAGCATCTACTTTATGAGCTACATGTTCCTGCACCGCGCCTACCTCCCTGTCCTGGGCCCCCACCAGAATGGCTCCCTCGCCGAAGAGACGCCCAACTCGTACAACGACCACACCGACATGTGGAAGAGCTGGCAGAAGACGTCACGCCGAGAGCTGTTCAACGAGGCCACAATCGTCCTCGAGATGCTCGAAGAGATGCGCACCTTTGGCGTCTTCTTCCTCCGCGGTCTCGTGCCCTGGATTGGCTTCACCATATACACCGCCGTGGGCGTCATGTTGTACTCCTTCAACTTCCCCAGCCCCGAGGACGACCCGCGGATCGTGGAGAAGGCGCGCGAAAGAGTCATACGAGGCTGTACCTTTTTGAAGGACATGAAAACACAGTGGCCCATGGCTGAGACTTGGGTGAGCACCAGCATCAGATATCGCCATCGTCCAACACTGACGGTAAACTAGTTCGAAACCATCAAGCGCATGCAAGCGTACTATCGCTCTGTACTTGGCCAGGACGCACCAGCCTCGCCAGAAGAGCGCAAGGCCCTGCGGCGTGCGATGATCGACTACGGCGCACTCCAGCCGTCACCAGTGCAGAAGCCCAACGAATCAAACAAGGGTCCCGACACTACCATTGTGCAAACGATCATCTCCCCGCCACCGCACGAAGTACGTGACTGCACTGCCTACCTGATGTTCAGCTACTAATCGGCGTTAGAACAAATTCCTCAGCGTCACATTGGCATCCGAGCCCATAGTCACGCCGCCAACCACAACACCCACACCAGACAGCTACAATAACAATGCCTATTCGTGGAACGCATCGAGTGCCGTCTTGCCTTTGGAGGCTGACGACACGTTCAGTTTCCAAGGGTTCGATCTGAGCAATGCCGACATGGAAGAGATTATGATGAACGCTACGCAAGACTTCTGGGCCAGCTTTCCTGGTGAAGTGGGTGTCGGGTACGGGAATGACTATACTAGCAGTTAGCAGCACACACGACAAAAGCAGTGTTTTTTCAGCTTGTGACTTTGGTTATGCGCATCATACACGCGGTGAGGTGAAGTCGGCAGCCGGCATCTTAAAAGATTTACTTTCGTGGCCAATCAACGTGCACTGGACCCACACCTCGGCTTGACCCCAGCATCCCCAACGTCCACCCCACTGCACTAACAATCGTGGGAGACCCTGATTATTTGTTAAACCCACTTCTTGTAGATCCGTTTCGGTTCGCCTACGTTGCGCAAGACGAGGTTCGTGACGACGTGCATCGCATACCTATCGAAGCGGCCAGCCCACCGATATCGGCCGCGGACGACCACAGCAAGTGTGAATCACAACACTCGACGATCATCGCTGGGACCTAGCGCTTATCTGGGACTCCCAAAGTTTGCAGCATCTGTGACTCCACCGTCTCGAATCTATATCAATCCAGACGAGCGCTTCTCCCATCATCACAGACCTCACCGCCATCATGGGTGTCTATTACGAGACGATTCCGGCCAGCCTCAACCCATGGATACACAAACAGCAGATGCTGCTCGTCGGCACAGCTCCTCTCGCCGGCGATGGCCACATTAATATCTCCCCCAAGGGCGGCACCGATTTCTTTGGCGTCCTATCCCCCACACAATTCTGGTACATGGACCTCACCGGCTCCGGCATCGAAACCCACGCGCACCTGCACGAACCAGACAACGGACGCATCTGCGTAATGTTCATGGCCTTCGAAGGGCCACCACAAATCGTGCGCATCTGGGGCACCGGCACGGCGCTCGAGAACGGCACACCGGAATACTCATCCTTCATCAGCCAACACAAAGTCAAAACCATCCCGGGAAGTCGCAGCATCATCCTCATCGACGTGCACCAATGCGCCACTTCCTGCGGCTTCAGCGTGCCTTGCTACGACTTTGTATCGCACCGGCCCATCCTCAACGACTTCTTCGCGAAGAAAAACGCAAAGTTCCAAGCCGGCGATGAGAAGGAGAGTATGGATCGGTACTGGGCGTGGAAGAGCGCGCGCAGCGTCGACGGTATGCCTGGTATGAAGCGCGGCGTGCAGTACGCAGAGCAGAACAGCGTTGCTCCGCTTAAGAAGTGGAAGGGCGCGTATGCACCCGGTGGACCGAAAGCGTGGGGGCAGAACAGGACGCAGGGGGCTGAGGATAAGCGGTTGGTGTTCCTGGTGCTCTTGCTGGGGATCATTATTGGTGGTGCATTGGCGCTGAGTGTTGTTACCCCGGAGAGGCTGGGTGCGCTGCAGAGAAAGGAGGGAGTGTGGTAGGGGTGGAGTTGGGGTTGGTACTTGAGACGGTTGTGTGTGTTATTGTTTAAGCTTTGAATAAGAGATGTCATTAGATCGTGCCTTGGACTTCGAAGAGTAGGGATTCATGGGTTCGATAGTCACCACATCTAAATCCGTACATCGCCTCTCTCCTCACACATCCCCTCGTCGAAGAGTAATATCTCTCCCCTTTCGCTCTACCAACATCGCCCACTAAGATTCGGCGGCATCGCAGCAAGCGCTTATAAAACTAGAGAGCAAGTTGTCCATTGAACATTTCTTAGGTATGGGGTTTGTAGGGTGTGGATGGATGTTAGAGAGGACATGCATTATTTGTGTAGGAGTTGCCCGTTTCCAATTCGATTCGAGAGATGAAAAGAAAACAGTCGATTCTCAAGCACGACACGAGACCTAGACCAAAACAACACAACGGCAGAAATGGTCTACTCGGGCACATGCGCCACTCCAAACCCCCGTCCTCACATGGCAACTTCACCTCTCTTCGACTGCATGACCTCCTCCAACCACGGATACACGATCCCATTCGCCTCGGGATACCCCATATGCGCCCTCTCCCGTACGAACCGCATCTCCTTGGGCGACCCATACTCGGCAAGCAACATGCTATCCTCAACAGGCATACACCCATCCAACACACCATTAACCAGCAACAACCTACAACTCCTCTCCCCGCTCCCCACAACAGCGACACCCTCGCCTTTCCCGCTGACCAGGCTGAAATCGTCTTGACACCGCGCCTGCAGCTGCGAGAAATCAGCGTACCCGTATTTCTCCACGTACGCCCGCTCAAGGCCAAACGGGTATTCGTGTTTGCCCACGTGCGCCAGCCATTCGGCGGAGAGGTAGTGGTGGGTTCCTGCGCCGTGGCCGACGCTGCCGAGGAGTCGGGCGCGGTGTGTGTGTGCGAGGCGGATGGCGTAGTACCCGCCTGCGCTGAGACCCCAAGCGATGACGCGGGTGTGGTCGAGGTGGGGCGCCTGCGCCACGTAGTCTAGGATGGAACTGAACAAGCGGTCTGGGGATAGGGGATCGCGTTTGTTGGCCGGACAGTCGATGGTGGTGCCGGGGATGTCGCAGATTAGTGTTGCCCACCCCCGGCGGAGGTGTTCTTCTGTGCGCTCCGTGTTGTCTGGGCGGTGGCCGTCTAGTCCCGTGATGAGGAGGATGGTGGGGAAGGGACCTGCGCCTTTGGGGTGGCGGATGTAGAGGGGGATTTTGGAATCGTCGCCGTTCGCTGCGTGTGTGTGTGGGATGACGACTTCTTCTACTGGTACATCCCACAGCTGCGTGCCTTGCATGTATGCCTCCTTTTGCTCTTCGAACACGGCTCTTTTCAGGTCGGTGCCGATGTACGGGAAGCGCGCGAGGCGGAAGACGGCGTTGGCGCGGAAATACAGGTTCTTTGCTTCCTCCTTGTGCTCGACTTTCGAGCTGGCGCCTAGTTTGGACAGATCCCGGGCCTTTTTCACGAGATCGCGTGCTGTTGGTAGGAAGGCGTTTGTGTAGTCGTCAGAGTATGGATCGTTGATGTTATGGGCGATGAGGTGCTGGAAGATGGGCTCGAAGTCTGAAAAATTGCCGTCGTGGAAGGGGTAAACGGAGCGCTGGCATGGCATCTTCCAGCGGGTTTCCCATAGTTTCTGGATGCTGCCGCGATGGCCGTATTCTTTTTCGAAGAGGTCGCCGAGGATCCAGTTTCCGTTTGGCATGTTGGCGAGCATGTGGTAAGGTTGTAGTGTTAACAATGGTGTTCGCTTCTGTTCTACTAATGATGAATTCAAAGATGGCGGACTTTCAATATCACCTTCGAATGCACATGCAAATCGTGAGCAGCGAGTCTCTATTTGTCTGTACTGTCGTACAATCTAGCATTTGGCTAGGCGGGGCCGGCTCGGGGATCCGCTCGTCTCACTTGACCTACGGGACCCCGCATGCGCAATACAACTGCGCGCCACGACTGCGCGACACGACTGACGATGTGGATACACATCTTGGCCGAAACAATCGTGGTGAGGTAATGCGACATGATGGGATTGTTGCAAGAATAAATGGAAGTCAAGGCAAGTCCTCATCTACCTCCCTGCGCTTGGCATATTCTCGCAAGACGTGCGCCAGCTTCGTCCGTCCTTCCTGTTTTTCGAAAACCTGGGCGTGGTCTGCTGTGGGCCACCAGATTGTCTCTATGCCCTCGCCTTTCCATTCCGCGTCCTTCCACGTTCGGTCCTCGCTTTTCAGATCAACGCCAGAAATGTACTTCCCAACAGCTGTGGTGTCGACGATCAGATCCCGACCTCCCAGGCTAACGGTCACGTCGTGTCCACGGAGGTCCTCTTTCCAGAGAATGTTGTGAGCCCAGAAGAAATGTCGGGCGAGCGTGTGCGCGACCATCATGTCAGTGGAAGCAAAGTACCAGAGTTGGTGTTCATTCGCTCCTCTCGGTTGTCGCGCAGTGAAGTTGTACGCCACGTCTGGGAGATGCAGGAGGAAGGTGACTGGGTCAATGAATAGCGCCGGGCCTATCTTGGCGGCGGTTGTCGCATTCTTCAGAAGATGCGTACTGACGACGGAGCCATACGAGTGGCTGGCCAGCACCACCTTGTCGAAGCCGTGACGCTCCAATATCATGTCGATCTGTCGGCAGATCTCATCATGTCCGATGATGGCGCCGGTGATGCGGAAGCTGATGGGCATGAGTTCAACTGCGATGATGCCAACCTCGCCGTCTGAGGGTGCTAGTGGATCTTGCTTGTTGATCTCAGCAAGCCACTGGACATAGGGTACAAGACCAATGCCAATGCCGTGGATGAACAGGATGGGGAGACGCGTTCTGGAGGTGTGCGGTCGGTACCAGTAGCTCAGATCAGGCGCCGTGGAGATGTGTGGGGCGATGAGGGAAGCAGGTCGAGGTGGGAAGATGACGAGAGACGAGCGAAAGTGTGTGCGATGATGGAGGAAGCCGTTGTACCGTAGGAGCGCAGCGGTCACTGTGTCGACAAGCATGACAATCTGCGAGCTGTTAGCCGTTGCCAAGATATCGGTTCCTCTACGAATACCAGATACCAGACTACAGGCCTGTGTCGCATGTTGATTTCATCGATGGTCAACCGCAGGCTCTTTGCAGGACCGCGGCCAGGCGGTATCGGCCGGCCCAGCATAGTTTCGATGCCATCCACGTACTCGTTCAGTTCTTGCTCCTCCTCAATCTTCGCCTCCGGATCCTCCTGAGCTCTCCGCACCAGCTCGTCCTCAGTCTCCGTCCCTCTGTTCATGAGCGCCCATTCGAAGAACTCCTTCACGTTCTCCCTTCGGACTTCGCCAGGCCTGGCGCCCAAGAACCATCTGCTGACATAGTACTCTGGGTAGGGGATCTTGTCCCAGCATTTCCAGAACAGGGCCTTCCTCTCTTCCTTGTCGAGTAGTGGCGGGTGTTGCGCGGATGCTTGGAGCGCACGCTTGCGGGGTATGTAGACAAACAGCCAGAAGGCCGCTTCAATGATGCTCCACGTGAGGAGGAATCTCCCGCCGGCAGATGTGGGGTGCTCGGCAAGACTAAATGATACATAAAAAATGCTCAGAGGCGTTATCAGCCGCAGCGCAAAGATGCACAGCCGGATGAAGATGTATTGGGGGACTGATGTGCCTATCATGATGGCGATGGGGAATTTGCAACGCTGAACGCACGATATTGCGACTTCATCCGTATTCACATGCGAAAGGCAGACTCAGGGACAGCGCAATGTTTTGTTGGGAAAGTAACATGATTGTTGGATGCCTGGCATGATTGTGCCTGCCGTGACGCATCCCGCCGTGCTTCCACGTGCTGGGGGATGACTAAGCTAGCGTTGGCGTTGCGCTCGAGCTTCACGCGCGCTCGAACTTCATGCACGCTCTCATGTTAACTTGATGTGGGACACAGGTGCGCACTCCCTACATCTCTGGGATGTCTCTACAGCAAATTGACAGAAGCTGTGAGTAGCTTTCAGGCTGACAAAGGACTACAAAGCGCTCTGCCCATGATAGAGAATTGATTTAGACCTAGTAAAGACCTCCACTCCAGCCTCTGCTATCAAGGTTAAGAAAAGGCAGCTGCTATATCCCGCTTTTTCTGCGACATGAGCGGTACGTCACCTCCAATCCACACTATGCGCATTGTATAGCACTTTGTTAAAGATGCGGATGTTGAACGCTGCAATTATCAATCCTTGAAGAACTGGTTGCGCGGTCTCGGTAGCCCAAGATGCTCCCTCAACGTCACCCCTTCGTAGTCTTTCCTGAACAATCCCCTTCGCTGCAGCTCCGGGATCAACCCCTGCGTGATATTATTCAAGCCTTCAGGTAGGAAAGGGAAGCAGACTGTGAACCCATCTGCCGCTTCTTCTCTCAGCCAAAGTTCGAACTCGTCAGCAATGCTCTCTGCTGTGCCCACAAACGCAAGCCCAGCATACCCTCCATAGCGGCTTGCAAGCTGTCTGATCGTCAATCCTTCCTTTTCCGCAAGAGCAACCACCGCTGCTCTCGCCGTATGGCTCGCATTAGTCTCAGGGAGATCGTGGGGCAGGGGACCATCAGGATCCAACTTGGACACATCAGCCCCAAGCGCGATGGACAAACTCGCAACAGCGCTATCCGAATGCGCCAAGTTGTCCAACCTCAACCGCTTTTCCTGCGCATCCTCCTTTGAATCTCCAACAATGATCAATGCAGCAGGCAGGATCTTCAAATGCTCTGGCTTCCTTCCAACCGCCTTCGTTCTCCCCTTGATGTCGGCATACAGCGCCTTTGCAGCCTCTACATCCTTCGGGCTGCAAAACACCACTTCCGCCGTTTCGGCTGCTAACTGCTTCCCTGGCTCGCTCTGTCCAGCCTGCACAATGACCGGCCAGCCCTGTACGGGTCTTGCAATGTTCAGGGGCCCGCGGACTTGCAGGTCATCGCCCTTGTGGTTGAGAACATGCATTTTCTTTGGATCGAAGTACAAACCGCTCTCCTGATCTCTCACAAACGCATCGTCGGCAAAACTATCCCACAATCCGGTGACTACGTCGTAGAACTCTCGGGCGCGCTTGTACCGATCAGCGTGCTGGATATGCTCGTCGAGTCCAAAGTTCTTGCTCGTCTCTGGATTACCAGTAGTGACGATGTTCCACGCCGCTCGCCCCTCGCTCAGGTGGTCCAGACTCGCAAATCGTCTCGCAACATGGTACGGCTCGTCGTATGTCGTTGTCGCTGTCGCCGCGAGTCCGATCCTGTCCGTGACTTGAGATAGAGCGGAGAGCAGCGTGAAAGGCTCGAAGGACGTGACAGTGTGGCTGCGCCGGAGTGCTTCGTCTGGGAGATTCAGGACAGCGAGATGGTCCGCCATGAAAAAGGCGTCGAATTTCGCCCTCTCTAGCTCCTGGATGAACGTCTTCAGATGCTTGAGATTGAAGTTGGCGTCTGGGTATGCTCCGGGGTAGCGCCATGCGCCGGTGTGGAGAGACACCGGGCGCATGAAGGCCGTCAGATGGAGTTGCTTTTGCGGCGCCATGATTGGAGTCAGCGTTTTGCTTTGCGCGTTGCGACAAATATCTTCCCTCTTTTGTAGACGACAGGACCTGTAGTCGAGTTATCATACCGAGGCTTACAAATGTGGTGAGGTGCCCGATCACGACATCGCTCCTGGTGGGGTTTCGTCGACGGCTATTGGTCTCACTTGCTGCGACTCTCAAGCTCGCGGAAACGTCAGTTGCACTTCGCAATGTGCAAATTGTTGTTGTGGAGCTGCCAGTCTAGGATCTGCTTTGCAGCATTGTGTGTTTGGGATCGAGTGAGGTGGGTGGCCTCGATTTTATTTGCATCACCAGTCATGCGCATTTTTCACTACTCGTGGAGAATACCTCAACGTTTGGGTTGGAAGATTAAAAATACTAACTACCTCAGGATGGCTGCAGGCTTGCACGAGAGGGCGATTCTAATTCGAAAGCAAATCTGGGAGAAAGTCACGCATTTTCAACGAACGTTGCCGAACATGGACAATTGCTATGAAGAGATCAGTTCGATTGCTATAGAAGAAAAGAAGACAAACAACACTGTTGATGACTTCTTTTTCAAGAAAGATACCATCGTTTCCGCAAAAAAACAGAGTCCGCCCGTCGCTGGGGCTGAAAACAAACAAAGAAGAGGGAAATGGATCCTCACACACCGACACCAGCATGTTTTCATGCATCAAACCCCCAGCTGTTCTGCGCCGGAGCGGCACCCGCAGAACCTTGCCCACGTCCGCCACGTCCGTCACGTCCGCCACGTCCGCCACGTCCACGTCCACGTCCACCAAGGGCACCACCGCGACCGCGATCATGACCACCACCACGTCCACGCTGCTCTGACATACTTGTCACCCGGCGAGCACCGGGTGAAGGCGGAACAGGGCTGTTCGTGGCGGCCGGGGAAAACTCCTGCCCATCGTTGGCCACCGAGGAAGCATAATTCGACGTACGACCAGCTGTATCGTTCGTAGAGCCAGGCGCAATCATAACCCACTCGCCCGTGGAGGGAACCGGAAGACCACCCAAAGCCGCCTGCATGTTATAGACAAACGGGGGTCGCTCGGTCTTCATTCCCATGCCCACTAGGACGTCAGGAAGGTCTTTCAGCGGCCACGTGACGTCGTGCGGACCTCTCCACGTCGACCACGGATGTCCGTCTGCTCCTGGACCAGCCAAAACCTCTTCCCTGATTGGTCGCCCCTTCGCACGGTTTTTGATGTATGCGTCTCGATAGCGACGCGCCCAGGCCTTGAACCTGGCCACGTGCGGACAGTACGTCTCGATGTGGCTCTTGATGTTTTCGGCTCGGTCGGGGCCGACGTCAAACTTGAGACAGGCTTCGCAAGACACGTCTTGCGTGCAGGCATCGGCTAGGTGGTCGCGATGGCCGCAGCGAATACAGCAGTCCACTGTCCCATAGGGGTTCGGCGACGTGGTCTTGCTGCGCGCTTCGATATGGTCAGCCGCTTCTTGCATGGTACGGAGCTGGTTTTGCTTCACACTTACGGGCAGAACCATCCAGATCGCACACATCATCGTCCTCGCTGCGTCATTGCAAGCAGTGTGGTCGTCGACATGTTTGAACATGGCCCGCTCCTCGATGAGTACACGCAGCCCAATCTCGTTGGTGCGCATTTTTGGAGGTGGCACCCAGACACCCACCTCGCGGGCCAACGGCTGGGTATCAACTTTGGCCACGATGGTGCGGTTGGCGGCGAAGTCGTAGTCCAATCCCTCTTTCTTCCCGTTCTCCTCATCGTGCCTCAGCGCATGGCCGACGAGAACGACAGGGCGCATGCAGCCCTTCAGTGCCGGATCATCCGACTGAATGGGCTGGTTGAAGAGGTGTTGCAGGATGACACGCAGCTCTTCAAAGGTCGTGAACCGCGTATGTCCGAAGCGGTTTCCGAGCGGGCCCAAGGAGTTCTTGCGGTCGGAAAGCAGATGTGCATGCTCAACGACACGGTAGTGGGAGAACTGAAGCTGCTCCATGATTTTGACGCCGTGTGCTCCAGGACTCGGTGCCACAGCCCGAGCATCGCTCCGCTTCAGCTGATTAATGCCCAGCTCGGTCAGGAGATCCGTATTGTTGGTGGATGACTCCGTGTCGACACAGATAGTGATCATGTGTTCGACGAGTGGTGCGGCGATTGCTGGCATGTTCGGTAGGAGGTTTCGGTTTGCGCCCAGAGCTTCCAAGAGGATTGTCCTGTCGGTTTTCTTGCTGTAGAAGCCAGCGAGAGCATTCAAACGTTCTTGGGGTGTCGGGATGCGGTCCGCATCCGCCATCTGCGCCCATGAAGATGCCATCGTATAGTAGAGAAGAGCTGGAGCCAAGCCAGTAAATCAAAGTGCTTTGAGTCTACCACAACAACTCAAGTTGGTGGCTACAAGTAAAGCAGTTACCGATAGCGGAATAAGTTATACAAGCGTAGCGGTGATGTTCAAAGAATATCGCAGGATAATAAGAACCGAAAACCAAGACAGAAGTTGAGAGAAGCTGGTATCGAGTATGATGGAAGGAACTAACCCATCAGTTTTGGGGTGGTTATATACATCGTGCGCAGCGTGAAGGCTGCGGTGAAAGGCCGCCACGGGAACAGTGCCATCGTGAAGATCCTTTCACTTCGATCGCGCCGCCTCCTAAAGACTTCCACCTCGCGGAGTGGACAGTGAAAGCATACTCATCCCCTCACAGGAGACAGAAGGAGGTCGATGATATAGGAGATTAACATACCGCAGAGGAGCGGGTTTTATAGAAGGAGTTGGGACCAAGCAATCACGACTAGAGCAAATGACAAGTCTCGCACGCCCGCGCCCACGCAAATAACAAGCAAACTACTGTCGCTAAGTCACACCACTGCGCTTGTCTCAAATGCTGAGCACGCGCAGCAGGAGACACGTGTGGTAGAGCAGAGCAAAGACGTCCTTCTGCAGCGACATTACGGCGTTCAATATGATTGATACCTGTGTATCATCCTGTATTTCTGAAATCAGGATTTCGTTGCAGTACGCTCCACAATCTACTCTTGCTTTGCTACGGTACATCATGTCCTAAACGTCAAGAAGCCGAAAGCAAGATTGTACAGAGCAACTATTACAGCACAAAGCACGTGTCTGGGAAGGCCGCGGAGGTTCCCTGGTGAAAGGAGTAATGCAGGCAATCTCGAAGTTTGCAAGACTGACAGAGTTGGGGTAAAACAGCTTGTGCACAGAGCCACTATCACGAGTTTCTCTTGACTACTTGGGCCTCTCACGACTTTCTTAGATGTTCGCATTCCTGGAAAAGCCCTGCAACCACGATACCGAGGTAGTCTATTGCCTTCAGATTAACCAAAGAGACCAATACCAGACGATGACCTTGTCTGATCGTGATAATCGCTATCTCTTGATTGTGCTCTTCGACGCCACACAGTTTGCAACTGAAAGCAAGCAGAACCTGCTGATGGCAAACCCTCTGAGATGGAAATTCTCAATGGCAACAGCAACAGCAATGCTTTGACTGTAACTGAGCAAGGTCAAAGTCGACAATCGCTTGTCCGCCGAGAAGACCCACAAGCTTGGTTCCAAAGCTTGGATCCGCGTGGCTGTTAAGGGCAAGCTGTCGACCTTCGAAGTTTCTGCCACCATTGAGACTTTCGAGTTGGACGCTCGCTGCTACCAATTAGTACCATATGGTGCCAGCGAGACAGCGCTCGAACATGCTGAGCGCCGTTCCCGAGAACGAGAGTATACCCAAGTTACCGCCGACACAATACTACAATGGCAAGACACCTACCTCCAACCTATCAACTATGCAGAAGTGATGCAAGATCGCGCAACGAGCCTAATGGAGGGGAACATTTGGAAGCGTCGATACGATCACTACGAATACATGAGGACCCACCCTCCTCGATGCAAGTACGATGTCTCGACCTTGCTGACACGTGCCGGAGTTGTGGAGTGTGCGATGATATCATGTATATAGGCTATTGCTATGTATCTGCGATAGGAGGAATCTACTATAAACCCGTAAGCACGAGCTAAGGTCCGTGGCAGAAGTCCTCGAAGCGAAGCAGTTTCCCTTCTACCAACGTTCTGAGTCCCTATGTATCGCCGTGTGGACCAAAAAGATGCTCGCACCCGATAACATGGCTGCGTTTCTTTGAGATTTGAGCAACGTCGTTGACATCCTCAAACTTATGATTAACGGAGACGGCGTTAATGATCATTCAAAGTACCGTGTGATGCGGTCCAACTTCATGAGAGTGATGTGCGATAGCTTTCACCGCAATGCAACTTTCTCAGAAGTTGAACGCCAGTGGTGCACTACCTTTGGTAGCTTTGGTAGCAGGTGAGCGAACGATTTACCGTATATTTTGAGTAATGGAAGCTAATTTGTCTCCTGAAAGCGAATCGATTCGTCAAGTTTTTTTTGAAATTCTTCCCTTTCTCCTACAACGCCTTCAACGGCATAGCAGGCTCCATCAGCGACATCTTCGAGGAGTTCGGCTTCGACGACGCGACCTACGGAACCTGGAAAGACGTTCTTCTTCTACGCCCCATCAGTCCCGGCCCTAAGCGCAAAGCCTCTGGTCTGGTAGGGGAAGATGCAGAGGAATAACTTCAACACATCCTAGAGCGGCGAGAAAGGTATTGCCAGCTAAGGTGCGCAGAGTTGGGAAAGACATGTATACAGACATTGTGTGCGTATGAAGTGGAGAGCTGTTTTGGGGCTACAAAGACGCGCGCATACTGTAAACGCAATGGACACACAACTCTTTGTTTTCTTTTGCTATGCTCACCTCACATGCGAATACTATAACGTTTACCAGCCCTTGGAGCTCATCCGCGGGGTGCTATCCCAAACTCTTGCGGCCACACCATCAGTGCTATCAATCGCTACCTCATCACCAGTAATCCTACAGACGATATCGACAGTGTACGCAAATCGGAGGAGCATGTGGTCGCAACACGCTCGGCACAGGATCGATTGGCAGTCAGGCTTGAAGCATCTTGCCGGATTTATTGACTTGTTAAGATGTCAGTATATGTATTGCACATGCCAACAAATACATACTTGACAGCGTAGAGATTGCAAATTGCCAGTGATGAAAGGTGCAGTTCGCAGACTTGCTTTGCACATGCAGTATTGCAAAATCCCGTTGGAAGTGACCATGGTCTGTATCAGACTGCCCATCTGATTAGCTGATGCTTCGCTAAGTAGAGGAGCAAAGTCAAAACGCCGGTGATATGGCTAGTTATGAATCGATGTAGACGTGTGTGTTCTTTAATTTATGCCTGGAGGTGTTCGGCAGATTTTGCCATGTCGCAAGTTTCTCATATTGTATTGTGTATTCTATCGATGACTCGAAGTTTTGCGAAACGTGAAGTGACCTACTTTGACCATCTCTTGAAATTTGAGCCTGGCGTTCACGCGCAGCGTATCTCGCATGCATCTGCTCGCTCCACGGCCGTGTGTTAGTGCTAATCCAAGGAGAGAGAACTAGAGAGGAATGCCGTTCTTGAAACACACCTTGCGTAGTGAACATCGTATTCATCGTGCTCAAGCTTGGTTATCGTGACATTCCTATAGAGCATGTCGAAAATTATCGCGAAGCCGTTGCACCACATGAGTCGATACTAAAAGGGGTCCATCGGACCGTTCCGGTTCATGACAAGTTGATGAGTGTCCACAATGGTGCTTGAAGGCCAGAATGATGAATGTCCCCTTTCACCAGATGGCATGACGGATGTTTTGAGGTGAGTAGCGAAACAGTATCCTCCTTACTTTAACCACCTCTACAAGCGTAAGCAGGCCGGCGACATCGTAGTTGCATTAAGACGGGTTGGTATTCATTTGGTGCAATGTAACCTTCAGCGCAACCGCTTAGTGTGTGCTCGTCCTTTGGACTTTGCCATTTGCTCCGAGGCATGCTTCTCGGCGAGATCGTACCTGTCAGTACCTTGTGCTCCCAATGTTTTGGCAACAGCCGTGTACGCTTGGGCTTGCGAGATCTGGCTTTGTCGTAACGATGGCTTCTCTGCAGCACACGAGTGGATACCACGTTCACGACTTGGAGGCGATTCGTATGCGCGACCTATCCTCAGCTTGCATCTCGTAATAACCAGCAAACGGCCCATCCAATGCCAGTATTCTGTGGTGGAACGGCGATGTGGAAACACATTGTGCATTGTGAGCTCAATATCTTCCAAATAAAACACGGCTTGTACAATGTCGTAATCAATGAGGTACTCTTTGTACGCCCTGACAGCAGTGTCTGAAGTTCGAAAGTAACATTATGATGGGAGCAGACAAAGGTTTGCGCATGAGACCCGGCACCTGTAGACTGCTTTTTCACAACTACATACTATTTTGAGAGTTGAAAACAGTTGTACAGAATTTGCCAAAGACCTCCTGAATGGGCCGTAAAATTTTGGATCGCACTGCAATCAGAGTTGCTGGTGAGGCATGTGGAAGGCAACAAGTACCTCGCGAAAACGTACTTTCATCATTGCAAATCGCTTTGCCATTGAGTGTTTTTGACATCCGTCACACAAAATAGATGAAATTCAATCAACGAGTAAGCTCTACGTACATCGCTCCAACTCAGTTACACCACCACACCACCCATTGCCACCACACTCCAACTCCAGACGACTCAGTGTCTCTGTTTTACTGTACTGCAGTAACTATCTCCGAAATGTGCTTCAAAGTTGAGCAGTACTCGGGCTTTGATCTTTAAGCCGCCTAGCCTCTGCATCCGAACGATCAGAGCAGACTAGCTCCAAGGGCTGGCGACATATCATCGCATGCACTTGCGATCATGGCAAGGAACGGTAATGGCTTATGGTTTCAACTACATTTTTTGTATGCACGTAACTGTACGACCACCGTCACACAACCAATCGCGGAGGTACCTAAACTGTGGGGAGTATTGAGAATGTCTTTTCGGCGTGTTATTTTCGGTTTTTACAGCCTCGACCCCGTGCAGACTTGCGCTGCGTCTTGCTGCAACCATGCAATTCGGACTACGAACAAAGTCCTCGAGAGGCTCTGCCGCCATCTCGTACACGTCTGTTACATTGAAAACTCGCAAGAACGAACCCACCAAACCCTACTCATCCAAAGGTGCGAGTACGTCCTCGAAATGGATGTACCAAGAGGTTATTTTGCTCTCCCAAGGAGTTCCGCTATGTCGACATCGACATTGATGGCGAGGGAATGGAGTGTGACATCTGCAAGGATGCAGATCATGGTCCAAGGTTCCTTGAGGTAACGAGCATATAAATCAATGTCGAGTACGGGCGCTAACAAAGACACACAGACGCAGTGCAATGCTGTCGGCGAGCACTACTTCCACATCACTTGCCTGCACGAGGCCGCTTCCTACTATCGCATGGACCACTCAATCCAAGACTGTCGTCTCGATACCTGGAGGAACTTCCCTTGTGCCCTCTGTCGCGTGGACCTGGACAGCCTACGGAAAGCTCACTTCGTGTTCAACAAAAGCTCAGTTTGTATTCATCGAGCAATCATGCTCTTTAACATCGTAGGGCTCTTCTCATAGCTCAAATCCATTTTACTATGCATAATTTCCAAATAGTATGCAGAAACTGTTCTTTTGTGATGTTGAGATCCGCTATTTACTCAAATGTCATGGTAGCGGACTCAGCCCCAATCCCGTAAATATCTTGATGCTCCTGGCCATGCGGAACGCTATTGATAGGCGAGCGCTGTGGAAGTTTATGACAAACCTGCCAGCTTAACAACTACAAGTTCACAATCCTCTGTGCATAGTGCTTTGTGGCGTTGCGGTGGGTGGTTGTCATCGAATCGATCTCCCCAAGCAACCCCAGAAGTCCAACACATGCGGCAAGGCGGCTACTACCAGTCTAAACACCTTCAACGTCATTAAGTTACCCAAAACCGTTGTCATGGAGGGTTTGTCAGGGCTGCTTAGCAATTCTGGAAAGTCGAAATGCCCGAGCGCAAAGAGACGCCCAGACCGCGACGTTTGCGCGAAAACAGCTCTCGTATCAAGCATTTGAAGTTCCTTGTATATGATTTGCGAGTTGGGAGTCTTGTTGGACCGAATTGTAACTGCCATCAGCGGAAGGGTTTTCTCTGACACGTTCACTATGGCTGCTCCCGCGCGCCAGCAATCTATGTTCCCTTCCAAATGCATGCGCTCGGTCATAGATAAAGGCAGCTGTTAAGGGTGGGGTTCCTAGCCTTCTTTGTGGAGATGAGAGCTCCAGGATGTCTGGAGGCAAGAGTAGGAAAGTGCTCTTATAACCACCCGTCGAGCGGCCCGACCTCCACTTGATCCACACGAAGGCCCGTTACTTCGCAATCACAAATTCTCGCGCATCCTTGCATTCTTCAAGTTGCAATGATCACTATGCGCCCAGTACGCTCAACACTATCTCACCTCTTGGCGTGCAGCTTATGCATAGAACAGAGCATGGAGCGATGAAGTGATTTATGAAGCTGTGGATGTCGGGGAACAGCCACTGACGCCGTACTACGAAGTAATGCCTCCGGAGAGCTCCACTTGGACGAGGTGAGATGCAGGGTTTTGATTGGATGATCGGCTGGGATGTACAAGCAAAGTTAGCGGCAGCAACGGCCCCGAACTAGCTCCCGGCAGACAATCAATCTCTCTATCCACAGATCACGCGAACCTCTGTACTCCACCTATCTACCATATCATGCGCAAATGTTCAGCTCATCAGGTTCTACAGCAACATCAGTATTCGCTAAACAGCGCCTCATGTTTTCTCTAGTACTGTTAGGTTTTTTCCGAGCTTTCTCGGATGGCGCACGTTTCGATCTCGCATCACTCGTTTACGCATCCTTGCTCGTGCATCCCAACCACGCGGAAGATGACCGAAGCTATTCGGTGCTGCATGCTGCACGAATGATTGCCTCTTATTGTTTAGTGTAGTGACATCCTTGGATTAATGCGTTCGTACCTCTGCCGTCCGCTCAAATATTTAAATTCAAGACGCAACCTCATTATGTCTCCATCACTCGCTCCATCATGCGTCTCAAGCGCGCTACGTTTTTGACATCGGCCGTTTGGCCAACTATTGCATTCTCTGCGCCTACTGTGGGAGGAGCGTCCAACAACAACAGTACATGTCGAAAGACAACCGTTGCAGTGCTGTAGGTCTATTACTGGTTCTTGTACGGGGGAATGCTAACATTGTTGTTCCAGAGGTGCAGGCGTTGCTGGGATTACTGCAGCGGTAAGACTTCTAGCAGCAGAGACTTGTAGTACCTCACTGACCAGATGACAGCAAGCACTCGCAAATCAGTCCATTACAGATTTCCTTGTCATCGAATACAATGAGCAGATCGGTGGTCGTATGCGACACACCAACTTTGGCTCTGACTCCAACGGAAACCCTTATCTCGTGGAGCTTGGCGCCAATTGGATCTCAGGAACAGGCACACCAGATGGGCCTGAGAATCCAGTGTGGACATTCTCCAAGCAGTCCAACCTCTCCAGCACATTCTCAAACCTCAGCTCCATCGCTACTTACGACGAGACGGGAGCTTCCGATTATCTGGATATCATAGATGAATACGAAAACTCATGGGGCGTATTCGAGCAGGCCGCAGGGACGATCTTGACCGAAAACTTGCAGGATAAGAGTCAACGTGCGGGCCTTTCGGAAAATGGTTGGAAGACCAAGCGCGATGCCAAACGCAAAGCGGTTGAGTGGTGGATGTTTGACTGGGATGCAGCACAAACACCCGAGGAATCGAGTTTCGTCTTTGCTACCACCGCATACAATCTCACGTACTATCAGTTCAAGGACGAGGATTACTTCAGCATCGATCAGCGCGGCTTCAATACATGGCTCAAGCATGAAGCAGCGAAGTTTCTGCAGCCGAACGATCGCCGGCTGCTCTTCAACACCACGGTCAAAGGAGTTGAATACTCCGAATCTGGCGTCAAGATCAACAACGAAGATGGGTCTTGCGTCGAAGCCCATTACGCAATCTGCACGTTTGCATTGGGTGTTCTACAAGAAGATGTGGTTGAATTTACCCCCAAACTCCCGGCGTGGAAGCAATCCTCAATCGCCACTTTCAACATGGGTACCTATACCAAAATCTTTCTGCAGTTCAACGAAACCTTCTGGCCCACGGATAAGGAATTTTTCCTGTATGCGCACCCTACAACCCGTGGATACTACCCGCAATGGCAGTCACTTTCGATGGACGGCTTCTTACCGGGCAGCAACATCCTCATGGGCACAGTAGTTGACGAGCAGAGCTACCGCATCGAAGCTCAAGACGACGAAACTACCAAAGCCGAAGTCATGGAGGTCTTGCGCCAGATGTTCCCTGATGTCCACGTTCCAGAACCCACTGCTTTCATGTACCCCCGCTGGACATCGAACCCTTGGACTTTTGGCAGCTACTCCAACTGGCCCACCGGTACAACGCTGGAGCAGCACCAAAACCTCCGTGCCAACGTTGGAAGGTTATATTTTGCGGGCGAGCATACGTCTGCTGAGTATTTTGGCTTCTTGCACGGCGCTTGGTTCGAGGGACAGGAAGCAGGAAAGCGCATTGCTGGAATGCTTGCGAAGGATTGCTTGAACGCAGAGAGTGGGTGTGGAGAGTACAAGAGGTATGAGGTACTGAGAGGCACGACCGAGAGATTCGAGTATAATGATTACAACGGCATGGGCGCAAATCCGTTTTATGTTGCTGAAGTTGCCGATAACAGTAGCATCGTCACTCGTCGACGGAAGTAGACGAGTCGAGTCTCGAATGAAAGTCAAATACAAGTGCGCAATAAACAATCACCATACTATCTTCTCCAAACAACTCAAGCTTTTAAGATCGAGAGTCAGCAATGGCCAAACTGGCAAAGAACCGCACCCAGAAAGAAAAGCAGCAGGCTCGCTCATCCAACGGCTCTTCATCGATCTACAGTTCGCCCACAACGCCGTATCTACTCAACTTAAAAATCTAAGATTAAAAGCCCGCAATAGCTAACCCAGCACAAAACTACGTCTAAAAGGGGTAACAGTGGCAGTACAACATTATTGCCGCTAAATATTACACTAAGCATGCCCTTCTTCAAAAGACCTTCCTTACACCTGAAAACCGGATTTGGGATGGCCACAAGCTTCTTTAGTCTGGCAAACGTCTCACAGTGGAAATGAGTGCTAAGAGTGGTAAGTAAATGCAGTTGTTGCAGTTGTGAACAGTGGGGTCGAAGAGGCAAAATTGGCTTTTGAACAGGTCGCTCCAATGCATTCACATTGCCGACGATTCCATGACCTAAACCCCAGCGCTGAGGTTCCATGGGCTTCGAGGAGCCACAAGGCAACCGCACTTCTGTGGTGAGCGTGAGTTCTACATGCCTTCGCCGCTCTACTCTGGCCGCGCATGTAACGTTAATCGTTGCTGTTGAGGCAGCAATGGAAGTCATAACCAAGTGCACAACCCTCAGAACGTTCGGAAGTAGCCAGTGCAGATTACACTTTGCTCTGAAGGATTACAAGCAGCAAACAGACTACAAGTAACTTTACTTGTATCAGGCAGCTGACCTCAATATGATGAACACATCCACGCTCTGGCTCAAGAATTGGATTGAAAGTTAGATAACAAAAGAACGCCAGATACAAGTTGCACAATTCAAACAATTCATGGAAGCGTTTAGAACATGTAAGGTAATGTATTGCAGAACTTCAAGCAAGACACAGACTACAACTCATTCTACTTGCCTTCATTCTCTTCCCTTTTGTTCACCCGGACACTCATGCCACAAGTTCATCATTGAATCGTCCTTAGCACCTCAGGAATCCAGTGACTGCAAACATCAGAGAACTCGTTGCGCCCATCCTGGTCTGTTCTGGGAGATGCTGCGTGAGCTCACAGCAGTTTCGAGGTTCGTAAGGGCGATGAATCTGCGCAGGAAACTTCCAATCGGAGAGCTCGAACTCGAAGGGTGCATACATCTTGAGGACTTGGAATGAAGCAGAAAATTCCGGGTTCTTGTCGACGAAGGATTGAAGAGATTTCATCATAGAGTAAGCAATCTCTCCTCGGTAGTTGTATGCGAGGCCGACCATGAAATCTCGTGCTTCGTTCATGTCGCTTCAGAAGAGCATGTACCAGCTGCAGGATTTCAGATGTATTGACGGTACGAATGAAGAAATTTGGGACACGCACGATGTAGGGCTCAGTGTGGGGCTGCATATACTTGGTCTGTTCGAGTGTATCCAAGTCACCCTTCTTCAGCACTATGCGTGAAACGTTGATGTTAACCAACTTGAGAAGTATGTACTTCATGACGTCTAAATCCGATGCATGATTGGTTCTAGAGCGTATGAGTGACATGATATCGAAATAGGTAGGCAACGGAAAGTTGTAGCGACTTCTACCGCCGCCACGCCGACGGGGCAAAGCTCCGGTCCACAGAGTAAATCGCGCGGGTTGCAACTGTGCACTGTCATATCCCAGACTTCATCAGCATAACCTATAGCTTCTCCTATCTTGTTGCAGCTTCCTTTCCGCATCCACATCGGTAGCTTTATGATAGTACGCAGCGTTTCCCATGTCACAGCCGTCACCTCGCATCGTATCAGCACTCAGGATGAAGGAGGTCACTGTACACGTGGAACTTCCTTATCGAGGTTGATTGCATAGAATGAAACAAGTATAATATATAAATAAACGGAACTTAGTGGGGCTTGAACTGAAAACGCTCTGGCTAAAGACAACTTTGTTTGGGGAAAAAGCCGGTTTAGACACAAGACTGAAGGCTAGAAGTAAATCACCTGTGAACATTCAGTACAGGAATACGTTAGCCATTAAGCTGGTTCTGAACAACCCTATCGTGGCAGGTAAATTCATGTTCATCGAGCCCTTGCACAACGACGGACAGCGGATAGCACAAATCGGCCACCTAATCTCGAATGGCAATGACGTCCTCTTGGGAAGATAAAATGCTAAACTGCCTTTATGGCGGAACGTCGGGGCATGATGTTGGCAGCATGAGTCTCGCGTACTCGGATCTGCCAGCTCAACTTGCCAGCAGAGTAGAATATGTAGATGCAGCGTTGTCTCGATGCCTTGTGAGGATTTCTTGCTTCTCGAAAAGTCCTACAATTAATGCGCGAGTGGCGCAGTGCATCAACCTGCTCTTAAAAGC
>SATU01000503.1:0-22451 GCA_004335285.1 Ascochyta fabae | reverse complement strand
CCCCCCCCCCCCCCCCCCCCCCCCCCCCCCCCCCCCCCCCCCCCCCCCCCCCCCCCCCCCATCAAAGCACCTCAAACAGTCAGTGTTGCAGAACAGATACAGGGCAAGATAATCTTCCGACATTTTGTTACTCTTGTGGACAATAATTACCAGCCAGTGCTTACTCCTTGTTGTGAGTACACGCTCACTTGGTTGTAAGAAACTTACACATAGGCCAAATAGTATAACCAACTTTTGAGAGCCTAGTATGACGAATAGCGTCCTTTAATCGGTGATAATCAAGAGGGAGCAGGTCCATTACTTTATGTTCTATTAAGGGTGTGGGTGTAGATCTGCGGCACGTTGACAGCTAGGCCTGTCGCTCAAAAACATAAGTTGGTGCAGTTGCAGGATCCACAGGATTTTACATAGACCTATCAGACTATGTAATGCGCCTCGCTTCTATTACGTCTCGTGCAGCATTGGCGCCTCTAGGCAATATAAAAGCCAGAAATATCAGGTAGCACCTGGAATCGGAAACACGGATAACACGCATCGTCTTCGTATCATACATCCAGCCAATATTCGAGATGTCTAGTAGTCTTGGATCAGAAGCCCCCATCAGCTATGACATCAATGTACCCTATATCTCCGTGGGCAAAGATGCAGGCCAAAACACACAGTATTCTGCATACATGCCCAACTTTGATGAGGTCCATTTTGAACCTCTCAAACCTTTCGACTTCCAGGATCCAGCTCTGAGAGTCAAGGATAATTCTCTCCCAAATTTTCTTACTTCGGACGTCAAACTCACCCCTATTCAACCGCGTTTAGGGACTGTGGCTGACGGGGTGCAACTAAGCAACCTCTCCGATAAGGCTAAAGATGAACTTGCCTACCTTGTTGCTGAGCGCAAGGTGGTTGCGTTCCCGAATCAAGATCTCATTGATGCTGGCCCGGCTGCGCAACAGGAGTTCATGGCATATTTTGGCAAGCTCAACTACCAACCAGTATCAGGCACTGTTCGCGGTCACCCAGCATTCCACATCATCCATCGTGATGGAAACAAAGAAGACATAACCCGTTTTATGGAAACTCGCATGACATCCTGTCTCTGGCATCAGGATGTCAGCTACGAAATCCAACCACCAGGATACGTGATGCTGGGCTTACTGAACGGGCCTGAGGTGGGTGGCGACACAGTGTTTGCTTCTACAGGAGAGGCCTATCGGTACGTTGCAGAGTATATCAGCCCTTTAGAAACGTCGACTGATGGAGTACGTTTCTCTTAGTCGTCTTTCCCCTACTCTCCGTACCTTTCTCGACAGCTGCTCAGCCCTTCACACGTCCTCGAAGATGATCGCGCATATGAAGGCACTTGGTGGTCATTCACGCAAGGATCCCGTTGATACAATCCACCCTCTTGTGCGCATACATCCTGTTACTGGTGAGCGATGCCTATTCCTGAATGGCGAATTCATAACCAAGATTATTGGGCTTAAGGAAGCCGAGAGTAAGATGCTGATGGACTTCCTACTTAATCACATGATAATGGGTCACGATTTCCAGGCTCGTGTGCGCTGGGCACCAAAGACAATTGTCATATTTGACAACCGGAGCTTGATTCGTAAGTTGCAACAATCATCACTGGATGCAAATGCTTAGTAACACCAAAAAGACTCAGCTATTGTTGATTACCTTGACGACGAGGGTGCTGCTCATCTCAGGCATACATTCCGGCTTTGTGCGATGGCGGAAAAGCCAATCCCCGTCGCCGAGGCACAGCAGCAAATTGAAAAGAAACTTGATAACAGATAAGGCAGGAGGTGAGGACTTATGTCTGCAAGTTGAACGAGAAGAAGCAATGAAAAAGGAGACTGAGAGCTCCACTAAGATCGTTCTCCACAATTTGATGAGCAGTGAGTGAACATTTACTCACATGACGTTTCCCAAACATAATAGCACGAGTTTTTTCGATCCCAAGCTAGTTGGCCATGTCTAGTGTTGGACCATGCAGACTTTAGGGACTCTCATTCGACCTTGCGCGCTTACCTGCCTTGTCAGATTTTCGCAACAAAATCAGCATCTCTTACGTGCCGAAGTGATTAGCAGAAACATTCAGAGAGATAGCTTGGAATAAATCAGGACCTTAGAAGTTTGAAAAAGAAAAGAGCTTACTACTAGAGAGTGAGGAGAGATGCCCGAAGGACGATGGGATTCTCTGAGGTTGATTTCTCGCTACTTCTCTGTCGCATCTTCTCTTGTTACCATCCACTACCCAACCTAAACCAACTTCTTCCGTGGCTTTGTTCATCATTCACCACCAGTATTACTTCTCAGTTCTTGCGTGAGTCAGCTTCGGGACATGTTCGACGGCCTCATATGGAAAGACTAGTATGGTCGCGCCCTGTTCAATAATGCGGCTATGCACTAGATACATCATTGCTCAAAAGCCTGATTGAATTATCTAGCATGAAGTAAATCCCATTTCATAGAGCACTCTCATTTACACAGGCGGAACATTCGCCGAGCAGGTGCGGGGGTTGTCCTGAAACTCCGTTCTGCACCTTCCGAATCCACTCACTAACGAACACGTCACTACGCTAGGGTAGGTTAAAGGATACGTTGGGGGATTCATTCGGACCCTGGCACTCCCGCTAGCAGAGCAGGCAATCCCTCAGGATCAAGCAGCTCCACATGTTCCACGAACGATAATCCTTTTCGAAATTTACTCAAGAAGACGAGGACGAAAAAGGCAAAATCCATCGCGGCCGGTCTTAGACTATCATTGCTCAATGTAACCTACCCACATGCGCGCGTTAAGATCCCAGCGGCATTGTGACAGTGCTTCGATACAGGTTCATTCTTGTTAATGGTAAGCTGCCCGCCGTGTTGAGTATTTGAGGTGGGTTCAAGCATCTGCGAAACGGCGTGTGTAGTGTTCTAAAAACCAAAGCATCTGTTGAGACAGAACAGAGTGATGGCAGTAGACGGCTGATATCTATTTCTACCTTATGATTGTATAAAGATGCATGATGAGGGGTGAGTCCTCGGAAGGGTGCTGACGAGGTGTACAGTTGACTGTTGGGGTAGGTAAGGCTCCCGCCCGTCCACCAAACTACTGTCCTAGTGTGACTGTCGCGTAAGCTTGATACCAGGGTAAAAGCGGAGAAGTTGCGGGTCTAAGTTCTCGTCTGCTGTATAAATAGCATATCTGCTGTTTCGCACACAGTCCTCGCGTTTGCTGCTTGAATATATACATCTCACAAACATCATTTTGCAAAGTTCTTACCAGTCATGAAAACTCTTCTGGTGATAGGCAAGTGAAGGATTGTTTGATGCTTATTTGACATTGTTCTGGTCCCTAACCTGGATAAAGGGGCAAACAGGGGTGTCGGGTTCGAGCTCGCAACCCGATTCCTTGCTATGGGTTACTCTGTTTACGGTACCTACAGACCAGAAACTCAAGATGATCGCTCTGTTCAGCAGGTAGAGTCACTGCTTGTAACATATTTACATTAGCTGATGTTTTGATGCAAAGCTCAAGGAAACTGGCGTGAAGACCTTTGAACTCGACTATCTCGACGGAGATTCGATCAAGGTAGCAGCGGAGGAGTTTGGAGACGTTCCGCTCGAAGTGCTGATTAACTGTGCAGGTCCGTCCCACTCATTTCTCTCTTTTCACTATCAGATATCTTCTGTTTCAAGCTAACATATCTTGCTTCCGATCAGCACTCTGCCATTTGTGGGACGACAAGCCATTCACAGAACAATTAGACGAGGACTTACTTAACCACTTCAAGGTCAACACTATCGTAAGTCGTCCACGTAGGGACAGTTGTCTGGTAGCTGTTGATATGAGATGAATTTAGGGACCGTTCATGGCCTGCAAAGCATTTCTGCCAGCCTTGCAGAAGGCTAAACGGGGCAAGATCATCAATATGTCGTCTGACATGGCAAGCATAACAGGTGGGTGCAGCTATCGTGATCCTACCAATTTTGTCTTGTACAGCACAAGGTAGCTGATTGGTCATCAGACAATAGCACCGGTGGCAATATCTGCTATCGTATATCCAAGACCGCCGTCAATCAGCTCACGAAGACTGTGGCCGTGGATCTGGCCAAAATGGGATCTAAGGTGATGACCTTGGCGATACATCCCGGATACCTACCAACGAAGATGAATGATTATTACGGAGAAAACGATATGGCGGAATGCATAAACGGTATTACAGGGACAATCGAGGCGTTTGGCACAGCGGAAAGCATGAACATTCCGAATGGCGGTTACGTAGATTGGAACGGAAAAGTTCTTGCCTTATGATGAATAACCATTTCACTCAAAACATGCAAACTTACAGAATCTAGAGTTTATTAAGACTCACTTTCAAACAACATGTTATACTTTCAAAAATAATGCATAGAATCCTAGTAAAACAATAGTAAGGGTCTTAATAGTAGCGTAGTAATAGTAAGTGCTACTTTCTATGTACTAATATTTAGCTGTTTAGCTACATCTCTAAAGTGTATATTTACTTAAACTTTATACTTAAAATTTATTCTATAGGTAAAGCTATAGAGTTGATATAGTAGACGTTACTGTATTAAGTGCTTTTAGACTTTACTGTTAAGTACACGTAGGCTGATCTATAAATAGCTACGCTTGTAGACCCTACACTTTAGTCGCTTATTGTTTAAATCAAGAACTTGCACTGTAGACGCTACATCCTGCAGGCTGTAAACTCTCCCCGGCTACGCTTCACAATATTGAGATGTTACACCAGTGCAGCAAAACATGTTTATCGTTTTCTAATTCTGATTCAACACTTTTGAGCAGCAGTAATGTCGACAGTAGAGCGACTGCTCCCATTACCCCGCTTTATTCTCACCTCAGCCTGGGCGGACGAGAAATTCGGCTCCTTCACCTCATGCCTGCCGCTTATACCGACGAGCTCAGCGTCCGCCTGTCCATCGTCAGTTTGGACGACCGACCAGAGTATGAGGCTTTGTCCTACTGCTGGGGAAAAGATGTTTCTCCGCATCAAGCATGCGTGTCGGGCCACTACCTCTCTATTGGGTCCAGCCTTGACTGTGCGCTCCGGCACCTGCGTCCCAATAACGGTGGCAGTGACCGCGTCATCTGGATCGATGCACTTTGCATCAATCAAGGCAACATCGATGAAAGGAGCCAGCAGGTACAGCTGATGCGTGACATTTACTCTTCGGCTAAAACAGTCGTTATATGGCTGGGCCCTGGAGCCAAAGGATTCGATACTGTGTTCGCAAACTTGCGCGCATCTACCATCCCTGACTCATTCGAAGATCGCGAAAAAGGTCTCCGTTTGATCTATTCTCTCACAGAAATCTGTAATAGACCATGGTTCAGTCGTGTCTGGATCCTTCAGGAACTGTTGCTCGCGCAAAGAGACCCGGATGTTCAAGTTGGCGGTGACTGTGTGCCTTGGTCTGAGTTCTACAAGTTCGTAGACTCAGTATTGGATAAAGGCGGCGTATACACCACGAAGGCTGCATCGGACGGCGATTCCACTGTACCCTGGCCGACCAAGACTTGCCGGATATTGCGGCAAGCTGCAAGGCAGCTGGTCATGTTGGGTAGATTGAAGCAAAGCGGAATCCACGCCGATATCACAACCCAAGTCATGTGGACTCAGTACGCTGAAGCAACCAACCCTTGCGACAGAGTATTTGGTCTCCTTGGCATCTGCGAATTTGATAGAGGTCACGCTATTACACCCGATTACTCTAGGACCGCTCCCCAGGTGTTCCATCAGCTGACCGCCTATTGGATCTTGGTAGAACGTGGCATCCCATACGACTTTTTACCGCTACATCCTACGCGGCATTCATCGCCACCGTCCTCCGTGGGATCCAAAGTCCCTTCCTGGGTCATTGATCTGAACCTATCATTCAAAGAGCGAGGAATGAAGTTGACGCATCGGTACAATCAGCCATTCAACTTTTCCCCATTTGGATTGCGAACTTCAGATTTGATCAACAGAACAAACGGAATAGCACCTATCATGGACCTCTCGGATGACCGCACCACACTGCTGACTGTAGGGATGTACATCGGCACAGTTGCTGTTACCACTCGCGATCTCTTGGAAAGCGACGATTTCGAGGACGACGATAAATTTGACCTACCGGCCAGCTTGATTTACGACCTCTATCACAACGTTCTGAAACCGAGGGGCATATCATCACGTTTGCTATATCTCGCGATGGAAAGATGGTCCAACAAGGGTAGAGACAGTATGGATCACTTTGCTCGGTTTGAGGATTTCCTAAAAGTCCGTCTGGAAGCTGATCATCCAGATCTCGTGTGGGGAACACCACACTCGTATATGCTGACAGATCTCACCCTGGGCTGCAGGAATCGTATCCTCTTCGTCACCAACGAGGGTCACGTTGGCTGTTCCTACCACCCAGATGCTGCAAATGGGATACGTTCAGGCGATATCATAACAGGGCTCTTCGGTCTCAACGTGCCTTTTATCTTGCGGAGCGTTCCGACTCCGGCTGGTCTATCAACGGTAAAAAAGGACGACTACCCCGAGAAATATCAGATGATCAACATGGCACACGTTGGTGCCCACACTTATGGCCACGACTTCATTGAGAATGCACTTGCAGGAGCGAAGTGGCAGGAGTTTTCAGGGCTTGGATTGAGAGAGTACTCAATTGTTTAAGAAGACTTCTGTTTCAAGCAACATGCACTGCAATCAAGAATTGGAAATACTCGTAGATCGTCAGAACAGCGCATACTAGGTATGCCGATCCATGCTCACAGTTTATTGCTAAGTGTTATATGCGTTTTGTTACAGGTTACGAAAGTGAATTTGAAGCTGCAACTCAATTTTGTGCAATTTGAATGATGTTCTTTGTTCTTGATGGTAAACTTCATAAACCAATTACAGTATCTTCCAACTTCCTTTTCAGTGCGACAAACCGACATCACCAAGGGACCCCCGTCATGAACAACGCATCAAAACAAGACTGCAGATTCTACCTGGTCACAAAATAAGAGCTTTGCCATCGTCGAGAAATCGTACTGGAGCCACTTCATTATTAGAATTTGTCAGCAACTGCTACTCGTACGTTTCGGGGCGCACAATCAATCATGTTTCTTTCTCAGCATCGGCGTCAACTGAAGATTATGCATGTATCCAAAGAAGACACCTTTTTTTCGCCGACAACATCTTTAGTCAATACCTGAACAGGTGGTATCTGATCGGAGACCCTACATTCTCGGTTTCCACAACTGTTCACACGCTTGTTAACGTTTTTTGCAAATTGTACTGCTAGGCTCGGGTATAGATTCTGCAGGCTGATTCCATTTAAGAATAGGAACTGGGCTGCTCAAGTTCTTCTGAACATTCCAGTGGACAAGCTGTTATATTTCGATGCATTTTACAGACTCAAAGGTAATATCAGCTCGTGGTTCGTAGATCCAGATGCTAACTCATGTTGTGTATTGCAGCACTGTGTGGTAATGTCACGAGTGTTTTGCGAAGCGTTCAGACGGCTCATATCTGAGCATTGTTCGTGGTTATGTTCAAACAGTTTGTATCACGTCCTTCAAAGAACGTTATTGAAATTAGATTGTTGAATACAAAAGTTCCCTTGGGACGCAATGGAGTTCTCGTTCCGTCTCAACCCTTGAGTATAAACTACTTGAAAAACTCCATTCAGTGCGATCTACGATACATTACCAAATTTATACACTCGACTATCTCAGCCCTGGTGATCCAGTACTTTGGGGCGGGAAAGAACAACTATCGGCCACGAACAGACGGCTAGCTTATACACACCAGCTGACAGCACGACCTACAACTACGCGTGGAAAACTCTTTGCCAAATGTCGGGAGCTGAATCTTTGTCGAACACGGATTCTCATGACTTTTATGGCGTTTCAGCTATTCGAGCGTCGACGCATAATGAGTCAGCTCTGATCGATGAAGACGAGCAGGCGAATGCCGATAGGGGAATGCCAGGCTTCGCAGGCCATACCAACGATGGAAATCTTACGCCGGAACAACAGCTATTGAGCCTTTCCACAGATCCTACACCGACGTGCCAGGCTCTCTGTAATGCTTGGACGCGATACGATCCACTTAATGGGAACGATACAACCCACGAAGAGGACGTTGCAACGTTGCTCTACCAAGCTCGTGCTTCTCCGAGCAAGCACAATCCCCTACATAGCATCAACCATTTGACAACGGCGACAGATCTTGATGACGACATTCGGGAACTCCAGGATGCTACGGTGGCCTTCTTGACCGACCAGTACGACGACGGTGATTTTGTTGCTACGCAAGACGACATCATTGATCTTCAAGAGGCTACTGCGACATTTTTAGATGATCTTCACGATGGCGAATGTTTCTGTCCGAATGGTCATGTTACTGGCCTCCTCCTCCCGGGTGAGCAGTTCCTAGTCTCAACTTCGACGGCTGTGGATATTGCTCGAGCTACGTGCAATCAAACCGAAGACGTTATTGACATCATTGATAGATGTTTGGGCGCCCATGATGAGTCGATCGCGTCTGTGTTGGACACTACGGACGCGCCAAAGTTTGACTACGCTTTGAGCATGGACTCGCAGCCTGGCTCTCCCCAGCTAAGCGAGCAGTCTGAAATCTCTTCATCAAAGGCACATGCTTACATCGGGCGGGACTGTTCGCCAATTGTTCTGGGTGATCAGGATCAACAATTGGACATCTATGACCATGACGATTGTGATGGAGACTACGATTACGAGTTATGGGAAACCATGACAGATTCTTCAGACATGGCATTCGATGCGCCTGACGCCCTGTCGCTCTCGCAAGCATCGTATGCTGCATCCTTCTTCGACACTCACTCCGACACTCTCGTCGCCTATACGTCGTTGGATCTGCTTTTGGCCATGGACGACGATGAAGAGCTTCCTTGTGTGTATCGAGCGCTTGACGAGGACGAGGTAGATATGGATGGCACTCTCGGAGTTCCAGAGGTTGGCGAGACGGCCGGAGATGACAACAGCGGGGTCATTGTCCATCTTGACGACTTTTGTTTCGATTGGAACGGACCAACGGATTCATCTGCCACACAGTCTGGTCAGCGTCGCTTGCTGGAATTTGTCGCGCAACTTCCAACAATCTTGGAGGAGGATGAACCGAGTTTAGATTCCTTGGACCCTTCATCGGCCTTTGTAAATCATCATGACTGCCGGGGGCCACAGCCACCGCAACGGACTGACCTTCACGGAGATGGCGATGAGATAGGCTCTCCGTTTACTTCTGATTCAGTCACTGCTGTAGATGCCATGGCTGGTTCGATTCCACGTGTAGGACACCTTGATGTCGAAGCTAATGCAACAGTTGATAACGTACAGACCGATGGGCTGCCCCAGCCCGTTCCGCCGTGCAGCACCATCTTGTGCGATAAGGATGATGGTCAGTACTCTGAGTTTTTCGCTGATGAAATTTGGATCAATGGACCAAACCTCAAGTTTGCGTTCTTGGACGAATCTCCCAATGAGTCTGTCGATGAGGCTGAGCTCGATCTCTCTGCGATCCTCACTGCCGTATTCGAAATTGTAAAATCTCGGTCCCAGGACGATATTCCAGCGTTTGGCGCCGACCTCAAGCAAAAGTTATGCTCACACGTTGACAAAAACACCCGAAATCTTGCTCTAGCTGAGCGCTTAGAAAAGATCATCGACCTCACAACGAACCAAATGGCGACACGCGGCCGTTCTAATTTAACAATGTCTTGAAGCCGCCTGCTCACCGTATTACATCTAGTCATGAGCGCAGTTTACTGCGTACGTCGATGTTGCGAGGGATATGTGTAGCCTGCAGTGGTAACAAGATACTTACAATGTCCAATATGAATAGTGTGCCACCACGGAAGCCCGTCAGTGGAAGATGAGCCCCAGTGATGTTGACTAAGCGTCGATCGTTTTATCACGGAAGTTGCATAGGACCTCGCACTGTCTGTGAAGCTGTGTGTGCCGTCGGCGTGCTGCTTGTATCGTCATGGATTCTGCATCGGCGACCCCAGGCATTGAGTTGGTTAGAGCAATCGAGTGCCAACTTGCCAAATTTTGCGTCCTCGTATTTGCGACAAGTTGCGCCGCCGTAGGTGGTATTCGCTAAAGCAGTCACACAGACCATGACGATGTTGAATCACTCCAGGCCTTTCCCTAAGCATGCGCCAAACCAATAACGGTTAGTGTAGGTAGAAAATTCTATTTTCAGATCGCAGTAGACAGACCACCTCAGGTCGGTGCTCTGGGTATCCATGATATGAAGTTGGGGAAGGCACGAGGAAAGAGCCCCAGAAACATCCATACGGCCGAGCTGGGAGGTTGAGTCTTCTCGTATGTATGGCGCATTCGCCGCCCTGTTCTCCCAGCCACTCAAGAAATGGCGCTTCGGTCACTGCCGTACATCCGTCTCTCTCCTGCATGAGCATTGGACGGCGTTTCTCGTGTGATGCGTTGGTAGTCCAAGTGGACCAACACTATGACAAGACTTCAGGCGTGCTATATCGCGATTCGTTCTCCCTACAGCTAGGGAACTTGCGGCATTCAGCGATGCGCTGCTGTGTTGTGGTAAACAACTTTCTTGTAGCCATAGAAACTGTCACAATCTGTAAGCTGGAAAGTCAGGCCCATGTTCGAGGAACGGTCAGAAGCTTCACGTGAATAAGCATCACCCGTTTCGGCAAGATTTGAGCTGTGCGGCTTCTGGAGAACCTTGCGATCGTTATGCAGCTGTATGCGGGTGTGCATACTGCGAATGCCGACCTCTGGTGACTGTTCTGTGGGGCGCGGATAAGGAGGTCTACTACTGGCCAACATAATACGACGGAGAGTCCACCATGCGTTCTGAGATCAACTTTACGAGCAGCAGTGGATAGGGGGCGGTTAGGGTCTCAACAATGAGCCGCTCTCGTTTGTGCACATCTCGAGTCTTTGAGGATCGATGAAACGTACAATTCCCAGACTTGTGAGGCTATGTGGCTGCTCTATGCAGTGCTGATGATGGCAGCGCGACGAATCGGAATCCCCTGCTCATCGTAGTGTAACGTTCATGTCAGCCATGCGTTGCGTCGCCATAACGGTGATGGCGCAGTGCTTGTTTTCCGCGTAGCCCTCCTAAAACAGTCAAGGCACGATCTCGTAAACTGAAGGTCAGCATCGGTGGCGCTCGTGTGAACGAGAGCCAATATTTCGAAAACGAGCAGCATAGGAATCTTTCCACCCACAGCAGACCGAGGCCCCACTGCTGTCGTCCACGCGCCGCAAAACACGCGGGCAGGCTTCTCGCGGAAAGGTCGGGGAGAGAGCTGGTGGCTGCACCGTCCAGAATTAGAACCTAGACGGCGGCGGATCATCAGGGTCGTCCCTTTGACGCGTTGGGCCACAGCCGCCAGTGCAGCGCCGAGAGAAAATCGTAGCCACAGCGGCGGTGGCTCCGAAATGAAGAGCGGCTGTTGAGAAGTCGAGGGTGGAGAGCCTTGGTGAGCTGTGACGGTCGGCAGGGTGAGGTAACAGTCGCCGCTGAGAGCCGATGGGTGGACTGCGAGCAGACGCTAGCACCCAGTCTGGAAAGGCGCAATCCATAATTAGACGGACTACCATGACTAAAAAACAGTAGGGCTGTGTCGCTCGGCACTGCTCCTTACTACGCTGTTTGCTAGAGCAACCCAATTTGAGCATCGACACTATCGACGTACCGTGCTCACCGTGTTCCTAGAATGGGACCTCGTGTTCTGCTCATGGCGAGATGTCACTTCGTAATTGACAAAGCGTTGGCCATGACGACGTCAGCCTTCCTCAATGCGCGAACATGGCCAGGGAGTCTCGAATATATAGCTTTCCTGCGTCCTGGCCCAGATATCTTTTTCATCACAACAACAAAAAACAGTTTCTTAATTACTACTTTCGCTTTATTCAGCCTTCTCCAGACAGACCTTCGTTAGAGTCTATCTCCAGATCCCTAATAATTAATTACCTTACCCACCAGAGAAGCCAATCGAATCACTCAAGATGCGTTACTCTTTCGTCGCCGCCGCCATCGTCGGTGCCGTTGCTGCCAACCCCGTCGCTCAGTACGGCTACCCAGTGAACACTCCTTCCAGCAGTGCTCCTTCGTACCCCGTCGAGACACCCAGCTCCTCCAAGCCGGTTGCTCCTTCGAGCTCGGCTCCCAGCTACCCTGAGTACCCTGTTGAGACTCCTTCGTCTTCCAAGCCCGTGGTCCCCTCATCCTCCGCACCAGCTTCCTACCCAGCCTCGACACCTGCTCACCCGGCTTCGTCGAGTGCTCCCGGGTACCCTGGATACCCTGTCGAGACACCCAGCTCCTCCAAGCCAGTTGTTCCTTCCAGCTCTGCTCCCGGATACCCTGAGTACCCTGCCAGCAGCTCGGTTCCCTACTACGGTAGCTCCTCAAGCATTCCCGGAGGCTGCAACCCAGCTCACCCTGGATCCTGCCCTACTCCTTCTCACTCTGAGGGATACCCCGTTGCCAGCTCTTCCGCCGATTACCCTGCAAGCAGCTCTGTCCCCTACTACGGAAGCTCCTCAAGCATCCCCGGAGGTTGCAACCCAGCTCACCCCGGATCTTGCCCTACCCCCTCTGCCTCCAAGGGCTACCCAGTTCCCAGCTTTTCCGCTGGTTACCCGGTTCCTAGCTCATCTGCTGGCTACCCCGTCCACAGCTCCGCTACTGGTTACTCTGCCAGCAGCTCTGTGCCTGTCTACCCCACTAGCACTAAGGAGTTGACTACTTACACTACCACCACTGTCTGCCCTGTCACTCAGACCCACGGCACTCAGGTCATTACCACCCTGACCACCAGCACTGCTACCATCACATCCTGCAAGGGTGGATGCAACGGCTATGATACCACTGCTGTTCCCCCCAAGCCCACCAGCAGCAAGCCTGAGGACAAGACCACCGTTCTTACCACCTACGACTGGGTTCCTTGTTCCACCGAGATCGGCCAGAGCGGCTCGTCCAAGATCTACTCAACCTACCTGACAGCTAGCTACAAGACCTACACCTCCACCATCTACGCTGGCCAGCCTCCCAAGCCTACCGGCAAGGCTCCCAAGCCCTCCGTCTCTCTCGGTGTCCCTCAGTACACTCCTGTCGCTTCCAAGGACACCCCCAAGCCTTCCGTTTCTGTTGGTGTTCCTCAGTACACCCCTGTCGCGTCCAAGGACAGCCACTCCGACGCTCCCAAGCCTTCGCAGCCCACCAGCCCCAAGACTGTGACCGTTGGTGTCGATGTTCCCCAGTACACCCCCGTGCCTGGTCAGGAGAGCTGCCCCGCCCCTGTTACCGTCACCAAGACTGTCACAGTCGGTGTTGATGTTCCCGAGTACACCCCTGTTACCAACGAGTACACCACCAAGGTTGTGACCGCCACTGAGGGAGGCAAGCCCCAGACTTACACCGTCACTGTCCCTGCTGGACCTAAGTCGACTCCTTCCGGCCCCAAGACCACCTCCATCCCCGGCGGCTGCAACCCTGCTCACCCTGGCTCTTGCCCTACCCCCTCCGCCTCCAAGGGCTACCCTGAGGGCCCCAAGCCTTCCTCCGGCTCCTCCATCGTCTACTCCAGCTCGGTCCCTGCTCCCTACCCTACCAGCATTCCCGGTGGTTGCAACCCTGCCCACCCCGGTAGCTGCCCCACACCCAGCTCCTCGTCTGCTGGTTACGTAGCTTCCACTCCCGTTGCCTCTTCCATCCCCGGTGGCTGCAACCCTGCCCACCCCGGTAGCTGCCCTACTCCCTCTTCCTCCTCCACCGGCTACCCCGTTGCCAGCTCCTCCACTAAGGCCTCTTCGTCTGCCTCTGCTTACGAGCCCTACCTGGTTGAGTCCTCCACTAAGGCCACTCCCGTTCCCACTGGCGGCTACGGCTCCGGCTACGGATACTAAGCGGTTCGGCTTATGAGCCGTGGATGCCTTCATTTCTCTAGAGCATTTGGTTTGGGATGATATTGATGGTTGGTGAAAGCCTTCCACATACAAAGGCTGGCATTGTGTCTGATGCCTTTGCATAGCCATGGCGTAATTTCTGGACATCTTTTTTAACTTTCTTACTTTCCTTTGTAAATACACTTTAGAGCGATCGTGCTTGGTGCGCGTACGATTAAGATAGTAATGGCAACTTTAGCTTCAAGATTCATCACTTCAATCTGCTTTTTGATATTGGTGAATGGATCAACATGATAGAGTGCACTGACAAACCTGTGAACGGAAGTTAACAATAAAGACGCACAACGCTGCAATCACAACTCACAAGTGAGTTGCGGCACGATACGATGATTGCCATTGCACGGCAATTCCCGCCAGAGGATGTTGACGACGCACTGGGCTTTCGTAAACAACAGTTTTCTCGCGCCAAGTTCGGAGGGTCACGTCAGGTACCTCGTATCCGCTGGCGAAAGCGCGAGTTTTAGACCCACCTCGTATCAGCACAACTATCGATCGTGATGTCATGCAGTCAGCACTACCCGTGCATAAAACATGAGCCATGCTAAGCATCGCTAGCTGGGTGCCGACATGCATGTGTGCGATCGGTTGCGGGAAATACCAGTGACCGTGGTGGCGTATGAACGTTGAGCTCAACTATGGGTGCACGGCAGGTTAGCTTGGTGTAGCGGCGAGCCTAAGCAATTGAGAAAGCTCCGGTCCATAGGTAGTCGATATTGCTGCAAATCAATGTACAAGGATGGCCTCAGAGCTAGTGGATGCTGAGGCTCACTGTTACATCATTGCAAGTCAGCTTTATCGACACCTACAAAAGGCTTATTACAGACAATTGGAAAGACCCATTGTGTTCAGTAGGCTTGAAATGCAACATGTTGTATTGCGCCATCCACAAGCATAACCCTTTTAGATTCATGACTCTCCCTATCATCACAGAGTGTTCAGATTTAAACATAGGGTGACAACTTGCGCGGTTAGCATTGATCCTACAGACCTAAACAAACTCAGGTTTGTCGCTATCCATTGGCTGATTGTCTACGGTACGCGAAATTCCTTTTGCAATGACCTTTGCATGCAGATCAAGCTGAATGTACGACGCATACAACGGAGGATTATGACATCGGACATCAACAGCAAGGCAGGGTTGTTAGTATTTTCTTTGTCAGGAGGTAAAGGTGCGCAGACTCACTTAAGTGCATAGTTAGGAGATTTGAATCTCGTCTGAAGGAATCCAGATCAAGTTCGATGCGTTTCGAAGATGTATAGACAGGCGTTGCCGGGGCTATGTGTTATCAAGAAGCTGATGAAATGGAGCCAGACTTCCTTGTGAACTTATGCAATTTGATTATACCAAGACAGATGTCGAGCTTTATGTGTTCAGGTAGATCCAAAGGTCAGTTCCATCCCTCGGTTTCGGTCGCATTTACCGATTTGCACCCAATTCCCCATTCCAAAAAGTTCGATGTCTCGCCCTCATGATGCCCCTTAAACTCAGAAATCTTGCCCCAACCTCATTCACGCCGCTCAGGTCACCCAATTTGAACTCTTTGAGAGCTTGAACAGTTACTGTTGCCAGTGATCAGCTCGTCATCTACCAGTACTATTCAGTGCTCTTCTATAACCAGGAGTTCGCCAACCAGTGCCATCATCCAGTTAGGCTGGATCTGAGGTATTTTCCATGTGCAAAAACTACACACTCTCACAGTTTGAGGCCTGCTCCTCGGTAAGAGCGAAATCTGGCGAAGAGGGCGAGCGTGCATACAAATCTAGGATCAGAGCTGTAGTAGGTGTTATGCAGGTGTCTTTGCCAGTCTTCTCTTGATATAATTATCTGTTGGTTTTGTTGAGCGCAGGTGCAGGTGCAGAGGTCTCAGGTACCGGCCTGGATAAGTGCTGCGAAGAAGGAGGTGAAGCTGGATTGAACGGAGGAAGAAAAAAACAGCAAGGCGCAGCAGTATAAGATAGCAATAGCGTTTTTTGAATGATAAATGTGGAAAGTTGGCGTAAAGCTATACTCCAAAGCTGCACCTGTAGTCTTCAATATAATAGTAAGCGTAAGAGTATCCGGTTGATTCATATCGTGTTCCTAAGTAGGTCGTGAAGGCAGTGTGACACAATTTGAAGAATCTACTATAGCAGCAGCGCACCTTTTTCAGAGGAGCAAACCAATGGATCCTGAAGATAGCGAAGCGGCCTTACGTAAGATTACAATAGAACCTAGCGACCATGCGGCTTGATGGTATCACCACGCGATATGATACCTTCATTTCATGAGCTGTCGCAATTATAGCAAGGGTGTGTGATCTTTGTCGTGCCTCAACCAGCCGCTTTCGCCCTCAACTTAGTTTGCTGGGATTTTCATTCAAAACTACTATATGTAATCTTGTAGCCTTCGATTGGGTCGGTACTTTAGGCCGAGCGATATCTGTCTACAAAACAGTCACGGGTCTTAGTTGCCAATCGTGCGTGTAAGCTACGTCAGGTATCCTTATCTGAGAGTCGTAACCATGACACGAGAACAGACTCATATTAGCATGAGAATAGAGGGTAGGGTTGAGGGACGCAAGCGTTGGTTATTTCTGCCTATCAGTACCTTGAATAAAAAACCTTCGGGTAGTAGCTTGCTATAGATCATTGATATCTTTGCTTGCCGAACAGTAAGCGTATAAATAGTGGCTAACGGCTATTCATCCCTATTTTCAAGTATTGAGTGTGCTGGCCGCTTGCGTTGTGTAGGAAGCCGCGCGGCACAGCCCACCGATCAACTGCAACCATTTTCATATTCGCGACAATATATAAAGTTTTTCGGCCCATACAACCATTGAATATATTGTGTCCTCGCATTACATTCATTGTTAGACGCTGAGATGCAGCCCTCTCTAGCTGCTACCAGAGATCGTGAGCGACATAAGTATCTTCATGCTTTGCACCTGGCCGTTCCGGAAGGCCATTCTCATTGCATTAACACAGATCCCTTTTCCTATAGACTGCAAGAGAGCTCCACTCTACGCAATGCTCTTGTCACGCATGTGGAGCTTCTAAGTCTCCGCTTGCGTATGTTCATACGCCTTCAACCCCTGATGACTGCTAAATGGGCCTACAGCCGTACAAGGAGCATTCGTAGTTCTGACAGATGGCATTACACCCTATTTTCTGGCCGGAACTTCCAAACTTCAAAAACAAACGAGCGGAGAAGATGAACGTCGCGATGAAGACGCTAGCTGGTTAGGCAGTGCTGATGCAGACCAACAACGATGGCTTTGGATATTGCGAAAAACGATCGCTGTTGGCGCATTTCCAGCATCATCGAAAGGCCACATCTTCATTATACCGGATCTGAATGAACACAGCCGCTTATCTGACTTATCGTCTGTACGCCACGCTCCACGCCTAACCTTCTATGCAGGGACGCCCATCACTTCTCAACAAGGCGCAGATGTTGGAGCCGTCTTTGTTGTAGATAACACTGTACGAAAAGGCTTCTCTACCAAGGAAGAAGAACTCCTACGAAACGCAGCAGACAGTTGCATGGCCCAAATTGAGATTGCACTCAAAAACAGGACCCAGGAGAGGTGGAAGCAGATGAATGAGCAACTCTGTCGATTCGTTGGGTCACGTGCAATTAGGGACCAGCAATTGGAAGAGCCCACTAGTCTAAGCAGAACAGATCAACAGCAGCGCAGGAAAGAACAGGTTGAAGAAAGGCACGATCTGGCGCTCCGACACGGTCATGACCCTTCAAAAGCAGGCAACATCTCTTTGCCGGATAATCGCTTGAACACAGGTGCTGAATCCAAGAGGCTCTTAAATGCTGAACTCGAGACATCCGAGCGCGTCGTTAAGGAGGATAAGGCACACCAGGCACGTGGGATCACCGCTCATGCGAAGAAGGACAGTCAGCGGAGCAACAGCCGGGGCGGAACCACCTACCGCAAGATGTTCAGAAGAGCGGCGGAATGCTTGCGAGAAGCTTTGCAAGTTGACGGGGTGTTGTTTAACGATGGTTTGACTGGTCAACATGGTGGCGTTCAACCTATACCAGAGGGGGAGAATGAACTGGAACATGAGATGGTACAGCGGCCACGAAGAGAACGCTTCCCAGAAGAAACCATTGGGCATGATCCCTTCTTCCCCAAAGACGGTAGCTCATCTTCAGATACACCACTACACCAGCCAAGTCGCGAAGCTAGGCTTCAGCCCACAACCATGACATACAAGAGCACAGAGTACCGGAGTGGCGTTAACACGAAGCGCCACGCTGAGATTCTCGGCTTGTCGATACGTGGCCCGGATGGAGCTCCAAAGAGTAAACCTCTGAGCAAAACTACGTTGAGCCTAGCTCAATTGGAGGAAGGCCACCTTCAAATGCTAATGAACAGATATCCCGAGGGCAACGTGCGGTACATCCACCATGACACCGACGTTTGTTACTCGCTAAGGAATGATGTTCTAGTTGAGGAAGAACCACTGCAGGAGACAAAGAATCTCATTTCGACATTTCCAGGCGCGCGCCAGATCATATTCCAGCCTCTGAAAGATCCCGTATCCGAGAAGCGCCTTGCGGGATGTTTTGCGTGGTCGACGACAATGTCGCCTGCGTTCACAGATACTACAGATCTCCCTTCTCTCCGCGGCTTTCTGCACGTCCTTGAATCGGAGGTGTCTAGAATCGATATGGCAGCAGCTCTCAAGCAGCAGGAAGCCTTTGTCTCTTCAGTCAGTCATGAACTGAGTACGCCCCTACCCCTGCGCTCAAGTCTTTTGAAATCATGCTCATTCTAATAGGAACACCTCTTCACGGTATACTTGGCTCTGTGCAGCTCCTTGCGGATACCGATCTGGATTCCTTTCAAAAAGACTTGGCCAACACAATCAAGACGTCCGGCACCACACTCAATGAGACACTCACCAGTGTCTTATCGTATGCGAGGATCAACCAATTTGAGCGGCAGCAACACAAATACCGCCAGAAACGGCCTCCTGACTCGGTATGGTCTCACTCGTCCAAGCTGGACCCCCCTCCTGGAGCGGATACGATTTTCAAAGGCTTGTATGTATCTGCCAACATCGCTCTGCTGTGCGAAGAAATCATCAGTGTACTGGATGCAGGGCAGTCCTATGATAGTTCAACAGAGACACGCAACATCACAGTCATTAACGAGATTGATTACGAGGAAAACTGGAATTATTTCACCGAACCTGGCGCCCTGCGGCGAATTGCGATGAACATCACTGGAAATGCGCTGAAGTACACCACAAAAGGTTCAGTGACAGTCAAGCTTACTGTATCAGACATTGAACTTGGCGATACCGCACAACAAGGTGATCGAGTCCCGCAACGGATGATAACTCTTGCCGTCAAAGACACCGGGAAAGGGATATCAAAAGAGTTTATGGAGAACCATCTTTTTGTCCCCTTCACACAAGAAGATACAACGTCCTCGCAGGGTGTTGGGCTCGGAATGTCCATTGTAAAGAGCCTAGTGTCACTGCTCGCTGGTGTGATCGAGGTGGAGAGTGAGCTGAGCGGGGAACCGAAGTCACCATCAAGATATCAATGACACTCTGCAACCCTGGGCAAGAGGCGATTGGTAAACCAGCACTCGATCTATCGCAGCGCACTGCGTTTGTCCGTGGAGAGCATCTCTCTGTAGTGCTTTTTGGTTTTCCTACTGTCATTCGCCACTCTCTTGAGAGATGTCTCCGTACGTGGTTTCACTGCAACGTACTGGAAAGCACCGATGAGATCGAACCTGATGTGGTGTTAGTAGATGAGAGCAACGAAAACGTTGTTGATGATGTCGAAAAAATGGCGCAACGCTGTAGTAAGCCTATAGCCTTACTTAGCGCTGCGTTGAACAAAGGTTCACTGGCCAACCCGATGCGCACCTTCAAAGTGTACAGCAGGGTAAAGCGGCTTCACCATCCCACAGGCCCTGATAGTTTGGGTAAAGCACTTTCAGCATGCATGGTCCAGTTGCAAGATATTCGAGGACATGGAGACGGAAGCGAGGAGAGTGCAAGTGTTCCAGGAGAAACGGCCCTTGGCAACGCCGATCGACAGTTACGAGATGAGAATCAAAACCTTGACGAAAGCGCGTGTAATGCATCGAGAAAACGGTCACAGACGTCATCAGCTCGATCGGACTCAGCCAATGGTCAGGACACTTCTCTGCCAGAATGCGAAGATGCGCAGCACAGACATGAGGGCGACCCATATCGAAGAGTAACACCCAGTCGATGTAGAAGTTCTACCGGAAGTGAGGACTCAAGCAACGTTTCAATGAGACTCCGTATCCTTGTCGTCGAGGACAATGCTGTGAATCGAAAGCTTCTGGGTGCCTTCTTGAAAAAGCACGGTTGCCAAAATGTCCAATACGCCGAGAATGGAGCGTTGGCGGTCAAGATGGTGGAAGAGAGGCCAGAAAGCTTTGATGTGATCTTCATGGGTATGTTCTCAACAGACTGTTCCAGCATTACCACATATATCATCACTTGGACGAAGCAGCATAGTATTGAGGTTTGCGCTGACTCGACTCCAGATCTTTCAATGCCCGTGATGGATGGCTTTACGGCTACCCGCGAGATCCGCCGCATAGAACAAGAACGAAGTTCCGCGTCTCCATGCGGCGCTACAACAACGCCTGCTTACATTGCTGCGTTGACTGAGTTGGCAAGTGAACAGGACGAAGACGAAGCTTTTGCTGCTGGTGTAAACAAATTCGTCACAAAGCCTATACAATCCAACAAACTCCTAGAAATTCTGGAGCAGTAGGAACCTATTGTCTAGATAGTTGGTTTTAACCATCGTGTTGATCGGTGAACTTGGATCGCGATTCCCTCATATTAGTACACCTCTGGAGAGAATGTTCTTATCCTACGAAATTCAAACAGCGTTATAGCAGGTATGCTTCAAGAAGAAGGCCATGTGAGTCAGAATGATTACGTCAGTCGGAGACGATAGAGCTTACTTCTTCTACAACACGTTCTAGTTAAAGGTCACCGGGGCGGCCTGCGCAGATGTGGACGTAGTAAAATTCACGGAGCAGTCACGGGCCAAAACGCCAGTCTGTCAATTCAGTAGTACCAAACCGGTTGATGTCCAAGTCACGCTGTCCGAACGCCGAAGAAATGTCGCGATTGCGCGATCTGACCACTTCGCGAGCGAGAATTCCTGATGTCCGTGTCATTGTTAATCATGGGCTTCAGGCGGCACCCTGTTACGTTTACACACACGCACCCACATTTTGAACACACCTTTTGCGGTCAACAGTAACGTCAATGTGCTCCAGCACTAAGTGCTTGGGTTCTCAACGCCGACTCGTACAACATACGAGCGACCTGTCGCTGTGACGAGTTGATGGGCGCACCTCCTAGTAGATGAACAGTGCCCTTGATGGCATGGTGGTGTAGGGTCAAGAGGTGACTGTGCACTTCGTGAGTGCTTTGATTCTCCAATACTCTGACACTGTTCACTCTACTCGTCTCACTCCTACAACTCGATTCAGTCTTCCTTCAAGCCCATACATCGTCTGCTGCATGTCTTCTAGATCTCGCCCAATATTACTAACGATGCTGAGGACCTCCCCTACTTCATGTGCAGTTCTCCTGACCTCGACACGATTCAACACCTCGCTCAAGTTGATCACGGATGTCTTCCTCCTCACCCATAGCCAACGCTCTTTGAATCCGCAGTTCTTGTACTCGTGACCTAGGCGGTTGGTTGCATGTAGATCCGACACCTCGTCCTCAGAGTAGTATGGGCTTTTCTCCGGGGAAGCATACGGGTGGCTGCTGTTCGACCATTGCGTAGAGGCCTGGTTCTGGTACTCTGATTTCAGAAAAGGGTGTTCAACTTTGCGGAAGGATTTAATCAGATCGCGAATGGTGACGCCCAAGACTTGCAACGCTTCGCTCTCCCCGGCAGACCGCATAGACTTGATGTCGCGATCGAAATGCATTGGTCCAAGATTTTTCCTGCGTCCACTCTTCCGCCCCCTGCCTCGTTTGTAGCCGTAGTTACTATCAGGGTCGTCCGACCCACTTCTGGCGCCTGGTCCATGACTTTTGTCACGATGTAGTGATTTGAGCCTCTTTCTTACTCTCCGCAGATGACGCCGTTCTTCCAGTAGGCCTTGCTTAAGGCTGGAGAGATAGTCTGGAATCTCGTGGGGTGCTGCGCCGAAAGTACCGAGGTTTTACCAAAAAACTTTGAAAAAGGTACCCAATGTGAAGGCAAACGACACAAAGCCAATGGTGGTGGAGACCATAGATAAGGGCGAGAATGCAGTGTGGGATATGGTGATGCCCATGGCGGTCGGGGAACAGTGGCAGGAAGCGATTGACTGAGTATATGTGATTGTTGAGAGACTTGAGAGATAAACGATCAATAATTGAGAAAGAGAGATCAAATTCTTCTACTAATCTATTGGTTTAACCTGATCGTTTATAT
>SATU01000502.1:0-22542 GCA_004335285.1 Ascochyta fabae | reverse complement strand
AAGAAGCAACTTATCTTCTTCTACCTTCTTCTTATACTCCTTGCAAGTCTTATCTAATAACAACTAAGACATGTTTATATATAGCTTGCTAGCCTTTATACACTTAGTACACTTTAGACCTTTTAGACTATCTAGCATAATATAGCACTTATAACTGCTAAAGAAATAATAGTTATAGAGGACTTTAGCAGGTGTATTAGCTTAACAGATTTCTAATGCAAGACAGATGTTGCAAGTATATAAGGACATCTTAACTTACAAGTTACTAGATGCAGAGATTATAGATTATATAAATCTCTAAAGTACAATTACGTAGTTTGAAGACAAACTAAAGAGGAAGGAGGGATAGTATTATAATCCTATGTAGGAGAAGTAGCATAGTAATAAGTATTATCTAACTAAACCCCTAACTCCTCTCTAAAGGAACAACAAGTAGAGAAAGACAGAATATCTAGGGTTATTACATAACTGCTTGTTAATAAGCATAACACATGTAACTACTTATTAATAAGTATAGTATAATATGCTTGTCTATAAGCACTCTTATGTATTTTATTAGACTAACTCTAGTTGCTTGTTAACAAGCATTATATCTCCTTAGTATATAAATTATAGGAACACAACCCTTATAGTTTATGTTTAACCTTGTTAATCAACTTTGTTATTAGAATATCTTAACCCTGCTTATGAAATAGATAGTCTACTCTATACTCTTCCTTGCAACCTAAGTAGCTAAGGTCCTAGACGCATACTACTTACCCCCCTGGTTCCCTGCTCTCGTATTCATCCTTAAGACCTAATTGAACGATCACTTACGGACTTTGTCTAAAGTGTGAAACTCAACACTGATATGATAGCCTAACCTTGACGCTTTTTAACTCCTTAGTGACGAAATACGTCAGATTTAAAGTAAGGAATAGCATAGTCATCTAGGTATAAGCAGATAGCGTAGATGCTAGATTTTGTTAGTGTATCATAATAAGAATAATCCCTTACAACAGGCATCACAATTCTGATGAAAAGGGGTTGAAAATGGGTGTAGAGGTTGAGGTGTAGGTGGTAGTAGAGAACCTCGGCAATTACTAAGTGCAGGTTTTTATCGCAGCCGCGTGACTGGTATCTTTCGCTGTGTTTTGTGGATCCAGATGTGAAGGGTCGTGGGGCTGGACGGCTGCTAGTGCGGTGGGGCTTGGATCGTGCCGAGGAAGAGGGGATCAGGGCAAGTGTTATAGCGAGCGAGGGATCGGAAGGCTTTTACATGAAATGTGGCTTTGATGAGATAGTGGGAAATGCGAACGAAGGGGTGGGCAATCCATTGCAGAAGCTGGACGTGAGGGGAGGGAACATCTTGTTCATGTGGGTCAAAGATGGTGAGAACACTGGAAAAAAATCACCATGACAGGCTTGGTCGCCCTAGGCACCAAGATTGCGTGGCTTATCTGGGATCTTGTCACACCGAATGCACCATTTATATGGAATGGGGCCTTGGCGCTTGATGGGTGAATTTCGAGCCTTTCTTGGTATAGAGCCTTAAATACTTTGCTGACTATCCGATTGGCCTCTCAGTGGGGTTGCCTCCCAATACTTATATCACCTTGATACCTCTGACAGCTGTAACTTTGAAGGTACCTGAAACCCGGCGGTTTACTACTGCTGAGGCTAAAACTTTATGTGAAGAATCTCGGTCAAGGAATTGGCGACTGTACTGACAAGACGAGCCGTGATCGATGGTAAAGTGACCCTATTATGCGCTTCAGACTGGTGCACTTCATACTTAAAGCCTCTTCGTTGGACCTTAAAAGGGGCAGTCGAACAGGAAGGTATTTGCACAGTTACACTTTCGAGGTCGGAAATTGGGATCACGAGGCTGAACTGAACGGTACTCTCGAAGACATCTGCAACATACCTCATTAGTAAAAAATTCGGAAAATCTTGCCAGCCCAGCTAAAGGATAAGTGAGCAGAGTAGGAATTGTTCGGCACTAGCGATCGACCACTGCGGAGTCGCCGATACTTGCAGTTGATAGACATGACAGGGCCTGCGCCAGCGTCGTCACATCATTCACACACAACACACATCGTTCGCTCAATGTTCGAGTGCGGGAGATGTGAGATTGCTGTAAGTACCAGTAGAAACCACGAACTACAGAGACCCTGGACATAGGATGTAGTCAGCGATATCCATTGTGCAATGCTGCAGACGCGCTCGAAGTGCGAACTTGCTGCTACGAGGATGATTCGTTTGAATTTCACCTGAGAATGAGGACACTTGACACAACCTACATGCTATGGCCTCACATGGAACGTTCTTGTGTTGTGTGGAAAGTTGTCGGCGATTACCTGTTCTAGTATCTATATCTGGCCAGCAATGCGAGATCAGGTTAAGAAATCACTACAAGCAGGTCATCTCGACAAACTAGATGGTGTTGTTGGCATACCGGCGAAGCATGCGAAGGAGTGTGCTGCATCGGCTTCATCCCGTTACACTCGCTGGTTGACCCACCGTACTGGGGCCCGCTAACCCCCATGGTCTTTCGGCCGGCCCGTCCCCTGCGCCATCAGCCTCCATCCACCTGTCACTAATTCTTTGCGAGTGGTTTCACCGTCGAGAAAGCTTCACGTTCGAGCCTGTAGCTCTTCGAGTTTTCCCGTGCCCTAGGTAGTCCATCGATCCTGCTATCACGGCTCGGTCACAGTGCGTTAAGTTGAGGCTGCGGCCGTTATAACCTACAGGTGCAACACTCTGTCTTACGATCGAGCGTATCGGATCTTCGCATTTACCAAGCCGTACACGAACCAATGATTCGAATACGTCGCGCAAGGTAAGACTTACCATCGTCCCTGCGATGTGCGGGTTGGCGCATTGCAGATTGGTGGGTTTGCCGCGAGTCACGAGCCTATCTGCATTGCATTTAAGCAAAAGGGAATGGCGCAGACATGGTTCCATTGCTGCAAGCGTACTTGTGTCGCCTCCCGTCTCAGTCTCTGTACTACAAATGCTTCTTTTTGTAACCCCCAGTCTCTCGATTGTACCAATGCTTAGTCGGCGTTTTAAACACTGTATTTGTCTTATCAGCCCATACCTCTAGCATGTGTCGGTCCTCGAGACGAAAGCTGAGATGGTCGCTCAGCCTCGTGACAGCGAATCGCAGCAGAATGTTGTCGTCTCAGAGAAGAAAGGAACTGCTAGTGACCAGGAGGACATGCGCCGTGTGGGCAAACAGCAGGAGTTGCGCCGCAACTTTCAGTTTGTTTCGATCTTCGGGTACAGCATGGCTTTAATGGCGACCTGAGAAACCAGACCGACGTAAGTGTGCATCTGTTTGTGGTTTGTGCTGTCTAACATTCTGTGGGACTCTTATCATACCATGGACCGATGGCGGCACTGGTGGAGCAATTGTCATGTTTGTGGTTACGGCGGTTTGTATGGGCTTCGTCATTGTGTCTATGGCTGAAATGGCTTCAATGTGAGGAGTTTCTATTACCCCTCCAATCCTTTTGGATCCTTGTAAAAAAATCGCTAATCAAGGCTCCTACTTCCGGAGGACAATACCATTGGGTCTCTGAGTTTGTTCCAGAAAAACATCAAAAATTCTTGAGTTACCTTGTGTTCGTCATTTCTGGTGTGAGCACGATCCTTGTCACTAACTGTGTTGTAGCGGCTGGCTATGCGTTCTGGGTTGGCAAACCGGGATTGCGTCTATTACTTTCCTTGGTGGCGGACAGATCCAAGGACTTGCCATCCTGAACAATACCAGCTGTTTACCTGACCGGTGGCACAGTACCCTGCTTGTCATTGCCGTAGCAACTTTCTCAATCCTCTTCAACACGCTGTTAGCTCATAAGCTGCCTCTGATTGAAAGCGTCGTACTGTTCCTTCACATTTTCGGCTTCTTTGCTGTGTTTACTACTATGTGGGTCCTAGGGCCGCGAAGCTCTTCAAAAGAGATCTTTGGTGGCTTCCAGGATAACGCGGGATGGGGTAGCGTGGGCTTGTCTGTGTTGATAGGACAGCTCTCGCCCAAATTCTTGTTATTAGGGGCGGACACGGCTACTCACGTCTCCGAGGAGCTCAACGATGCTTCACATACACTTCCTCGTGCCATGATCTGGACAGCCGTTATAAACAGCAGTTTGGGCTTCCTCATGCTGGTAACGTTCGGCTTCTGCCTTGGTGATGTGGACAGCGCCATCTCCTCACCAACAGGGCAACCTCACATTCAGATCATGTACAGCGCGGCGCATTCAGTTCCCGGCGCCACAGCTCTTGCGTCTATCACTACCATCATGGCGGTCTTTGGCTGCGTCAACAATGTGGCAACATGTTCGCGCCAGCTATTCGCCTTCGTTCGCGACCACGGTGTGCCTTTTAGTATCTTTCTGTCTTGAGTTAGGCCAGGCTGGGATATCCCTCTAAAAAGTGTCATTGTATCGTTCGACATCACTGTTGGGCTGTCACTTATCAACATTAGGAGTACAGTTGCTTTCAATTCTGTGGCGTCGCTGGGCACGTGTGCGCTCCTCTCATCTTACATTGTCAGCATCTCATGCATGTTCATTAAGAGATGGAATGGAGAAACGCTACTTCCGTGTAAGTTTTCGCTCGGTTGTGCAGAAATCTGGATCAACGGGTTTTCTGTTGTGTATCTGTGCGTAGCCTTAGTATTTGCTTTCTTTCCCACATTCCCACATCCAACGCCGGACCTGATGAACTAGAACATCCTGATCTACGGCGCTGTGGTGGTGTTCTCAATACTGTTTTTCGGCGTCAAAGGCCGCAAGACGTATGTCGGACCTGTTGAGTATCTCAACAACGATCTTTGAGCGAAACTTCAGCGACGAGACTGCTCTTGACAATGGTCAAAGGTTCGTAGACAGTGATCGCGCCTTGACCGCGGTGCAAGGAGATCCTCTGTCAGTAGCACCGTAATGAAAGATGATGATCCGTCGTGTTCGCCGTTGCAGAAGAATTGGGTGCAAGATTCCGTTTTTTCAGAAGTTCAGGTGGCGTTTAGAGAAGTCTTGTAAATAATTGAAGACTACAAAGGATTTCAGCTCTCTAAAATTTTGCTGGAATGATGATCAGTTGCTGAAGGACGAGAGCAGTAAGGGCAATTGTTAAATCATGCGTGGCATGACAGAGCAAAAGAGCCCTGTAATAACAACAACAATGCTACGATGCGAACACGCTGAGCGTGACTGATTCAGCTTTCTTTTGTGAGCCAGACCAGCATATTTGAGGTTAACAAAGCTTTGGGATGCGAAGGAAGTGTAGGTGCTTACAATACTACTGCAAGAAAGTGAAGAATGAGCTATATGGGGTTTAGAAGTATCTTTAATAAGGAGCGCTTTTGAGCCAGTAGTCGATGAAGAATTGGAGGACGAAAACACCGACGCTGTCTCTCAGAAGACTCTGGATCCAGTTGGGCAGTGTTCAAAGACTTCAAACAGGGTACTTTGCTTTGACTGCAGCATACTCTTTTTGCGTCAGCTGTGTGACGGATCCATGCTTCAGTACAGTGGGAAATCCTGAAGTACTTGAAGCAGTCCACTTTCCACCGTTGATGTTTGTTGTTTCGAACGGTACATACTGAACGTAGTTGTCGAGCAAGATGTGATATTTCCCAGCAACAGTGTTATCCGCGAAAGAAGCTGTGCCCTCCCAGGGACTTCCTGAGATTACATATCCCGGTACTCTCTTCCATGTACCAAAGAGTCCGCCGGTAGTATTCTCTTGGTAAACCTGCAACGTAGTCTCATTCTTGATGAAACGCGTAAAATGGCCTTTCTGACCTAGGTACTGAAACTCTTGGTCGATGACTGGAGTGTTTGCAGGCGCAACATAGTCTTTGGGCGCGCTGAACGTGTTGAAGTCCTTCGTTGTGGCGTAGCGAATACGATCGAGGCCTGCAGTACCGGTATGAGCGGTATCAGAGGAGTCGTATAGACGCGAGGCCCAGAAAACGTAGAATTGCTGCGTCGCATCATCCCAGACTGCAGAGGGAGCCCATACCATGCCAGCTGTGGCACCCTCTACCGTCTTCAGGCTGGCTGAAGACCAGTTGACCAGGTCACTCGACTTCCAGACGACGATGCCTCGGCTGCCGGTTCGGGTAGCTTTGTCCCAGGAAAATCCAGACGCGTTGATGTCTAGATCTGACAACAGACGTTAGTAGGAACCTCGCGCTCCTGTAAGGCTTCCATACCTGTGGCGATCATGTAGTGTTGCGTGTGAGCACCATTCGATGCTAAGAAGACATCTCGAACAGCTTTGGTGCCGACCGTTGAGGTCAAAACGGGGTTACCCTTGTTCAGCTTGGTGAAGCTGGTTGGGGAGTTGCCGTTTGACAAGTACCATTGCACCTTGGGATTCGCGTCTGAGAAAGTGGAGATGAGGTAGCCAGCATAACTAGATTGACGTTTCTCGCTCTTCAAGGGCGTTGCAGAGACAAACGTAAAGAGCGCAGTAGCAGCGGCAATAGAGTACGAGATGAACCGCATATTGGCAATGTCTTAGACGCGAACAGCCGTGAGAACTGCATCCTGATCGGGGGAAGATGCGATCTTGAAGTCGACGACGGTGCGACGCCGGAAAATTTCGCATAGAATCGCCGCACAAATACACAGTCCGGCATGGCCTTCCCCACATTTGCAATATAGTGTCCGCGTGACGTAGATAAATCCGGGGCGGCTGGCCTAGTCGGGAAGAAATCTGGGGTGCGTGCTAGGATCCACCAGTCGTGAACCTCCTCGTACCTGCAGTTGGCATGGCATGTTATGTTCTGTCGGAGAACTCGGCGAAAGGCCGACAATTCTACGGCGAGATGGCCTTCAACGCCTCTTAGCTTGTCACGCCGTACTTCAATCTTTGGGCTCACACAGCCCCGATGACCGGCAGTCGTACTCTATCACGTATCGCAAAAGAGGCTCATTTTTACGTCCATGGCCATACGTAGTGTCAAGCCGACTGTCACAGATGAGCACAACTTCGTCCTCAACTGCTCAGGCAGATGCTGACGGAAGCAACAACGGTGGCGGGTGTTGATCCAACGTGATTGAGGGCGGGGGTGAGCTCAATTCGCCTGGTCTAAGTAAAGCGCCCAGCTCCATCCGTGCTGAATGATCTTTGTCAGGAGTGACGACGAATGTGCAAGCTCGTCTGCAATCAGTTGTTGACTAGGACTCGCAATAATGAAGACCTCGTTTTATGTTTCCTAGTGCGCACTTTAGGAGAGTGCATTCTTTTGATTGTTGTTGGAGTATCTAAATATTAACGCCGATGAAGAGTGATGATGAAGACCGCAGAACGAGCGCGTTCTGACGGCGTCCTGACCACCTCGCGCCAGCGCTAGTGTTCCCCACTTGTTTTTAGAGCCGATCGAGGGGTACAACTTCAAGTACGCTGAATAACGCGCCATATGCAGCTTTGTTACATGCGTTGTTGTGAACGTATCGTCAATTTGCAGAACCAGAAAGATGAGGAAGTTGAATTTCCAGATGGACGCATCTGTGCCGACATTGGTGCGAACAATGCTAAACGGGGAAGAAAAACAGTACCCGGAGCCAGCAACTCCTCCACTGATTGACACATCTCAAGACGTTCTCGATATCGAAGAGCTAGGTTGACCTTAACCAAATACTAACATGTAGCAATGAAAGCATAATAGCTCAAGTTTTCATTCCACGTGCCCCTGCGTGAAGTGGCCCTCTTTGAGCCCATCAATACATTCAACGCGACTTGCCTTTCGCGCTTGTGGGTTTGAGTTTGGCCCCGCGTTGGGCAAATATGTGGAACAAGCCAGATCTTTTTTTTGAGAAAATCAGTGTTTGAGGTCCTGAGGTCATCCATATTCACGTCTCGCTCGCGTGGAGTTAAGGTGTAATCTAAGGCATCAATGCAAGACTCTTTGTGCTAAGGGAAGGACTTGACAAAGCTCACAAACTGAAAGTGTTTAAAACCAATAGCTGACGTGCTCACAAAGTCTAGTCCTGCGCACCTTCTTTCAGCATGTCTTGACTTTATCCCAATAGACAAAGGTAGACATTTGAACTGTATGCTGCCGATTCCCAGACGGTGATTCGCTCATTGAAGTTACTATTTGTTCAGTAGCAACACAACGAGAGGCCAGGCTCGCCTTTGTCGCAACATTCTCAATAAAGCCAGATCCCACACGCACATTCCTTTGTCTGATCTACGAGGGCCTGCACATATATTGTCGTATCGGCAGCAGTCATCAACAGACAACATTCGAAGTCACCAGACAACATTCGAAGATTGCAACACACGATTCACTGGATGACATAAAGTTCAAGTAACCTTTTGCATGCCAGCCACCCGTCGATCACATCTTGTGGCAACTCCCAGTACCAGATAGTCGAACATTCAGTAAAATGTCTCCACGGAAGCCGTTGCCTCGCCGTGTCAACAGGCACATCAAGACACTACATTGCACCTGCGGTCAGAGTTATTGCAGGGCTGATCATTATGGTCGTCATGTGAAGGCTCATGGGCACGGAAGTGAATATGTAGCAGCTTCAGAGCCGTTACCCGACCCTGTGGCAGATCCAAGCCCATTCTATTGCTCATGCGGTAAGGCTTATACCGCGAGTTTTGCTTTCGAGCGTCATCGTAGGATCACTGGCCATTCTGGCGACTGGCAACGGTCCAAGTATCAGCCCAGAGGCCACCAATCGATTGTTGCTGCAGTCTCTCTCGAGGGAAAAAGTGACTCGAATATTCCAAATAAAGCCAATGGGATCTTTTCGGCTTCCTCGAGCCAATCTCGCGTGGCCGCCTTGCCACCTGGGCACCGGACGTTTGCTGTCGTGCCAGCCGTTGGTGCCATGAAGCCTTTGTTTCAGGATGCTGCAGCTCATGTCGAGACTGTACCATATACTAAGGAGTCCATGCAATTGCAAACATTATCTACAAATCGGGTCACCCCCGACGTAGACCCCACTGCAGATGTTATTGAGGATGATACCCTCGTCGAGGAGCAATTGCTTCATGAGCATATCGTTCGACAACAGCGAAAGCGACCACTGGATAGGAATTCATATGACGTAGAAAGTCTATCGCCCCAAACTTACGTACACGGGCAATCCGGACCCGTCCCTCAGCAGAGCAGAGATATTCGCGTTGAATCGACTAGTCAACGACACGACTCAGATACTGGAGATGAGGAAGACGACCATTTGCCTTACGATCAATTAACAGAACCACCGCTGAACAGGCAATTATACAAGAACGCTGGCATTGGCGTTGCTAAAGAGCTCCCAACCATAGGACGTAAGAGAACCGCCAACCGTAAAGATGAGCACAACAACAATCTTGATACCATGCAGTCTGCCTTTCAACATGAAGAAAGCAAAGACAAAAGCGAGACCAATGACGCTGTCGATGTTGAGGCTCAGCTTCTGGGAGAGGAAGCTGAAGCTGTGGGGCGTGCCCCTACGGATCTGCTGTCATACGAGACTGAGATCTCTAGCCCCATAGCTAAGCTGAATCCTGTTTACAATACCCGTAGCTCATCAAGCTCTCGAACAGCCTTTCCACAAGCTGACATAAGTTCCGACAGTGGAACTGAGCATGATAGAACTGAACATGCACAGACTAAGCCACAACGACACACTTATCGTCGAGGCCGCGAGGAACAAAGACAATTTGAGCGCTGTCAGCGATCAATAAACGCTGGAGTCAGCAAGTTTCGTCGACTCGGCCGACGCGTGGCCAAACTTGCGGACAAGCACAAATGCAAGATCATGGCTGGGCTTGTCCTCATGGCGGCTGCTGGTACACTTTACGCTCAAAGCCACTCAGGTCTTTCTCTGGTTGATACCAACCACGAGTGGCTCCTAGATTCCACTGCTCCTGTACATATCGCTAAGGACAGTAGTGCTTTCAGTAACTTGCATGATCTTCATCTTGCGTGTCGAGAACCGCGATTTGGACTTCGTCAGGCTTCTCCCTGCAGATGGACCGGGACTGTGCCGTTAGAGTTTGGAGATGGAAATATTTTACTACTGGAAGATGTGCTATACAGGCCTCGAGCAAGCATGAACATCGTATCGTTGGGTAAGCTAGGCGAAGCGGGATTGACCGGAAAGTGGACTGCCCACGACGTCACCATTGCCAACGCGACTAGCAACGAAACCTTGGGACATGCGGTAAACCATGAAAATATGTACCTACTTCATGATCTGGTCACACCCAAACGATCGACGAACTATCCACCATCGACTGGCACGCTCGAAACCATATCAAAAATCCCTACAACTGGTCCCGTCGTATTACCTACAGCAAAATCAGCCGACTTAGAGTCTTATCCTACAGCACGTCTCACCGAAGCGCGAATGTATGATCATCCTACTTCATCAAATAAATTCGAACTTGAAGTGTCTGACGCCACTATTCATACAAATCGGTCGACCTTGTTTGGCTCTGCCACGAGCCAAGCTCCCTCTTCGAGTCTGATGTCTGTGATCAGCCATACAACGCACATCCACAGTACAGAACAGCTTGCTCCATCAGTAGAGATCTCGCCCTCTCTAGATATTAGCGAATCCTCTACGTTCACCTCCGCGTTTGCTAGGCTTAGTGCTCCATTGCCTTACTGGTCAACATGGGGAGACCTTTTGAACACTTCACGTTTGGTGACAAGGAACTATCCCGCGTTTTTCCCTCAGAAGGACAGCCCGGGATCTGTTTTCGTGGAAGACTTCGGAGCAACATCGTCCACCATCGTGACTACTACATCTAGCAACATGTCGCTACCACTTATCACTCCGATGTACACGGCTACAGAATCCTCTGCCATTGTTTCCGCGTCTTCGGCCTTTGAGACACGAGGATCTCTTGATGAGCCAAACTCTGAGTCGGTCGATACTAGCGCGACAAATTCTCCCATTTTGACGACTGGACCTAACACCACCTCGGCCTCGATTTTGGGTAACGACTCTCTCTCTACCACTGGCTCTAGATCGAAAAATCTTCCAAAATCACATCCCGATAGCGATGTTATGTCGATTCCGCATTCTACACACCCTGATAGCACTACTCAACCCATCAAAACTAAGACTTTTGGAAGCGGCTTGGTATCAAGCTTGTTAAATCCTATACCCTCTCTGTTCAAGCGCACTCGTTCAGGCGATCTTGAGATCCCGGACAGACTGTGGACGAAGCGACGACGTTTCGATGAACAGTTTGGAAATGTCGGAGAGAAACTGATTGAACACGACAACAGTTTGGCAAACAATCGAGGCTCTGCGGGCTGTTTAGATACTTCGAACTGGTCCGAAGACTTTGTTCTTTCGTTCCGAGATCAGTTCCCCAGAAAGACGAAGGTTTCGCCCGCGGTTGCGCCAGAAATATCCATCTCTTCTGCAGCGGCGGCATTGACGTCAAATTTGGCACATGAATCTGTGCCATCGGTTTACCAGAGAAACTCTTCTGATTCTTGTTCGGATACACAGAGGCCGCGGCCTTCTTCCAACCTTGAACAAAGCTCCAATAAAGCCGAGGATCTGTTACCTGATGACCCCAGTCTCGAAACAGGATTGGAAAATACGGTTAAGGGTCCAAACAACGACTCACTTCCTTGGTTTTGGGGTGGCGTGAACAAACTTTCATCGAAACCAAGACCAATAGATTCATCCTCTTCAACAAAACCTTTGTCTTCCGAGCTGGAATCGGAAGTGAATAGTTCTAGTACCACAACGGCACCGTTGCCTAGCTCCGTTACTGATGCGCAATGGTCGAAGCCCTTCAGTGAGAGCCCAAATTCAAGTGCAACCACGTTGTGTGCTTCCACTTCATCTGGCGGAATCGCTGAAACATCTTATACAACCAGCACCGCACCAGAACAAGGCACGGCAACAAGGCACGAGTCACGTTCTAAACTGTCTGTAACATCATCATTCATCAACACAAGCACTGAGAAGTTGGAGGTGGGGAAAAAAGTGGCTGTAGAACATGCTGCGGGTAAATCTTCAGTAACCGGAGAGCGTCTTTTGACTGAAAAGCAATGGAGACAGCTCGATCAGGAGAAGTGTCCCCCTTCCGAGCCCTGCAATTTGTCTAGAGTTGTCAAAGAGTGGGTGTGGAGATGATCGATCGTAAATTGTCTGTTCCTTATTTCTGCAAGCGTATTTAGCGTCTCTTATCTTATTTGATTTGTTAGCTGCAGTTGGCTCTTTGCTTTTAAAATATTACTGTTTTGCTTGTAAGTACAATATGATTGCTTGTACATAGAGCTAGAGTTTCCACTGGAACGTAGTATCAAAATGAAGTGAAGGTGAAGAAAGAATTTTCGAGTCATTCCGTAATTGAGCGAACTCACCGCCCACTCCGTTTGTCCATAAGGTCATGTTACCCACAGAATCTGTGTTCTTCTACCGCCTGACTCTTTGCGCGCAAATTTCTAACACACTCTACAGCAACTTCGCCATTTCATCACACACCCAACTGCCTCAAAGCCACTCACGATGGCAAGCGAAAGTTGGACCATTGGCGAACCTAAAGCGGTTTCAGTCACCTCGAGAAGCCCCAGGAGCATCTTGATTCGGGCACAGGCGGCGCTTTCGAGCTTGTCAAAACCTGTCGATAGTTGGGGTGTCAGCGGCGTTCCTGTTCTGTCGCCGCGACATATCGTACCGAGGCGAGATCGGCTAGGTCGAGACAGCGACAGTAGCAATGGCGATGACATCTCGCCTTGCAGACCTACTCACAGACGTGCAGCAGGAGCTGTTCTGCAAGTCAACCCCATTCGGCCGTTGAGCGTTTCAAGCGTGTCGACTTTTGGAGCTTGGATGCCAGATCAACTTTACGCAACTGACGATGTGATGCATGGAAACATCACTGTACAGACCACTGATACCAATTCGCAATCAGCAAGGATAATGCCTTTACCTACTCCGAACATGCAAACGCAGCGGGCAACAGCAGGCCATCAACAGTATGCCAGTCCGGTGGTTGAACCATCTGGGCCCAGGAGACCCAAAGAACCCTTTGATCCCAACCCTGCAACGCAAATGCACTCGCTGCAAATGCACTCGCCAATATCGGTATCTTCATACCCTGCCCCGGCGACAGCGGTCCGAAACCAGGACACCTCGACGCATGCGCAGACTTCGACCACACTTCGATCGCCCTCGAGCACACCACCCAAAAACAAAAAGGTCTCCAGATCCTCTCGTAAGGAGAGCATTGCACGGCTGCGACGCCCTGTATTTGCCAAACTAGATGTTAATACAGCCAGGGGACGTGCCGGAATCTATGGTGGCGAGGTGAACGCAAAACTCTCGGCCACAAATGAAAACAAGCGTACCGTGCTGGCTGTTCCGAAGGATGTTCCAGTACCTCGCGATATTGGCTATGTCGAGGCGTTGCGTCTCTGGTATGAGGAGAAAGAGCTGGCAGCAAAGGAGCGCTCTTGAGCGTTCAGTTCTCCTTGCCGAGGCTCTGAAGGAGTTCAACTGCAGAAGCTCACCAACGCACATACTTTAGCTGGAAGAAGGCGGGGAGCTTTACAGATGGATTTGGCTTTGCGTGGAGCAAGGATTTGGTCAGGAGAGCTTGGGATGGTTCTTTGAGAAGACGTATTTGTAGCTAGGGCGCGATGGATCCAGTGGTGAATGACTCCGTGCATCCAGGTTTGAAGTCATGGTACTGCCAGCCAAGCACAAGTCTCATGTTCTTTTTCTATATTTGAATCAGGATTTGCAAGCCCCAATCGACAACCTGTACGTCCCAGCAGCTCTCTGGAGATCTTGAGAACTACAACTCAGATTTTACAGAGATCTTGTGCGTTCGCACCCCATTCGTGTGCGATGACTGCTGATTCCAGGCGTTGAGATCTGGCGATGCTCGTCTTAGGCTGACCTCTAGAATAAATTGTGGATCGCAATAGTGAGATCGTGAGGGATAGTTCCCATTCTCATGCTATCCAGCCTAGCTAGCCTGACCAATCACCTCTGACGTCATCGACGTCCGCCTTCAACATCTCTACGTTGTAGTTACTCTACATGTCTGCTATCTCGACATTACCCCAAGACCTTATATCGTTGATGGCAAAGGTAACAATCAGTACAGCATTTACTCTTGTTAGTCACGTTGAAGCTCCGCGCAACCTTGAACATGCAGTGGCTACTGTCAGTACTTCCGCCGCTACCCCCCGCCATGTCCTGTACCAACAGGGTGAGTACAACTACTTGGCCATGGACAAAGATCGATACGTATGTGAACATATACCTTGCGCCCGACACCCCAACGCTCGGAACAACGACGCTGCCTGATGAGAGCAGAGAGGAACTTGCTGCGGACAGGTGGGTTAGGCCTGGTTGGACCCCCCACTCCGAGTTTCAGTCATCTAGCAAGACACCTGGCTTCCCTGGTATGACACGTTCCCACGACCTCTTCTATCGCCGCAACCATCGATTCTGGGGTTTGCTGGTACTCGCGCAAAGACATTGGGTGTCGATGCACCACATAGTGTTCGCCGCAGTTCTGCCGAGAAAAAAATCTTCACGAAAGCATCGCAACATGAGCGGCTGCAGCGTGAAAACCGTCTGCAGAGTGTATTTTTTTTGTAGTTATTTTTTTTCTATGACATCCGATTTTCATCAATCACAGCAGATTAATATCTGGCCTAATGGCCCAATGGCAAGGCGCTTGACTACGATAAGTTCGAAATCAAGAGATTCCAGGTTGTAAGTGCACTCTATTCTCAAAGCCCAGCGTTCGATTCCTAACAATGCAATAGCGACCCCTGGTTAGGTCAAGAAACATGTTTTTTGTCGATTGCGTATCCGTCTCTACGGCGGAGGCAGTATCAGACAGAACTCGGGCGTAGTTGTGCATACCAGTTACGTTCGTTTAAATTTTGTATCGCCAGCTCTACGAGCATATCTGATAGCGCCAAAGACTCTGTGCACTCCAGTTTCGGTGAAGTATGGTCGAATCTCTTACATGTAACTCTTGATTCTTTTTGGTTTTGCTGCCTTTGCTCGCCCCGAGGCGCATTTTATAGGCCGTTGGGAATATATCGAGCTGGCACAAGGGACGGAGCCGGTCGTTTTGTCGCACCATGGGACTCTGTCACGAAAGTATCTTTTTCAATCCTCGGAATCTTTGCGAGTTTGAGTTCCTGGCTTAAACCCAAAAGTCATGAATGGGTGTACATGACGAATGTATCGCCATCGTGGTCGAACCACTGTATGTACCCCGCACTCGATATTAATTGGTCTTGGAAACTACTCTCCTAAATCAACGAGAAACTGCCCGAACATAAATCTCCGCGCTTGTTTTCAAATCAATTGGAGTTGATCCATCCGACTGCGTTTGCACGACCTCTGAACCCAGCACACCAGGCGGGAGATTCGCATGAGCCTCACCACATTCGGCAGCTGGAGACGTTGCCCGTTGGGATGTGTCTGAGACCCAAGGATTTCACTATACGATACTATCTCCCCGCCCATCTCAACACTGTTTCGAGCATCCCTTCCGACTATGGCCACAATGCGATATATGAAAAGCTCCAATGGGATGCTAGTAGCATTCAGAATGCGGGAACAGCACGCAACGCACTGAGACCTGTGGAAACATAAATTACGGTAGCAGGCCGCGACCCAGAACACCGCATCGCTTCCTCAAAAAAGCATACTACTACCGCACTACCGCCATGCAGTTTTCATCCTGACTTTTCAGCTGTGCCCTGACTGTGGTCTATGTGACTGCTCAGATCGCGCCAGCGGTCTCTCCTATCGGGGTGGCGGCTTCATCGTTCAACATCGATGAGGTTTCACTAACAAGCAGCCGCTTCATGGACAATCAGAATCGGACTCTGAGCTACCTCAAGTCGGTCGACCTCAACCGGCTACTCTATGTGTTTCGATCGACCCACAAGCTATCAACGAACGGCGCAACACCAAATGGTGGGTGGGATGCACCCGATTTCCCCTTTAGGAGTCACGTTCAAGGCCACTTTCTGACCGCATGGGCGCAATGCTACGCTCAGCTGAAAGACACTACTTGCAGAGATCGAGCCACGAATTTTGTCGTGGAACTGCTCAAGTGCCAAAACAACAACGCTGCGGCTGGCTTCAGCGCAGGCTACGTGTCTGGCTTCCCCGAATCGGAGTTCACTAAGTTGGAGGGCGGTACTCTCTCAAACGGCAATGTACCGTATTACGCCATCCACAAAACTCTGGCCGGGCTTCTCGACGTGTACCGGTGGATCGGCGATCAGAATGCAAAGACAGTTTTGCTCGCTTTTGCAGATTGGGTAGACAAACGCACGAGCAGGCTTAGTAGCGATCAGATGCAGAAGATCCTGCAGACAGAATTCGGCGGTATGAACGAGGTCATGGCCGATATTTACCATCGGACTGGCAACAAACAATGGCTCACAGTCGCTCAACGCTTCGATCACACCGCTGTTTTCAATCCCTTGGCATCTAATCAAGATGTTTTGGACGGATTACATGCAAACACACAGGTTCCAAAGTGGATAGGAGCAGCGAGAGAATTTAAGGCTACCGGATCTGCGCATTACGCGGATATCGCACGCAATGCCTGGGCAATGACTGTCGGTGCACACACGTACGCCATTGGAGCAAACAGCCAGGCAGAACATTTCCGTGCGCCCAATGCCATCGCTGCTTACTTGAGCCAAGATACTGCAGAAGGCTGCAACACATACAATATGCTGAGGCTGACCCGAGAGCTCTTTGCTATGGATCCGTCCAGTACTAAGTATTTCGACTTCTACGAACAGGCTCTCATCAACCATATGCTGGGCCAGCAGAATCCATCGACAGCTCATGGCCATATCACATACTTCACCTCACTAAACCCAGGAGGCAAACGCGGGGTGGGACCAGCGTGGGGTGGGGGCACATGGAGTACAGACTACGACACGCACTGGTGCTGTCAAGGCACCGGTCTTGAGACTAATACCAAGATGCAGGATTCGATATATTTCCACGATGACTCTACCCTGTTCGTCAATCTCTTCCTTCCATCTGTATTGAACTGGCAGGCCAAGAGTACCACAATCCGTCAGACTACGACTTTCCCTGCTGGCGACACGACAACCCTGACCGTTAGCGGGAGTGGCACATGGACGATGAAAATCCGCATACCCTTTTGGACCAAAAACGCCTCCATCTCCGTCAATGGTGTAATACAAACCATCGCCGCAAGTCCAGGTTCTTATGCTACACTGTCGCGTGCGTGGAAGTCCGGGGATGTCGTGACGATCAAACTTCCAATGAGCTTGCATATCGTACCGGCTAACGACAACAAGAGTATCGGAGCGTTGGCCTATGGTCCATCTATTCTGTCCGGCAACCATGGGACAACCACACTCTCAGCGAAACCGAAGCTTGATCTGGCATCAGTGCAGCGGGTCGGTACTGTAGGTTTGTCTTTCAAAGGAACTGCGGACGGTAGATCTGTGAATATTGGTCCCTTTTACGATGCGCAGGGGTTCAACTATGTAGTGTACTGGGCAACAAGTGGGGTTTTGCCCAACTGAGGGTTTTCGGTGTCCTCGTGATAGTAAGTCAAGGCTGATAGTGAATAGCCAGTCTGTCCTTTCAATTCTGACGTCCATAACGCAAGTCGTTGCAGGATCAAGTATCATGTTACATTCGCACTTGCAGTCGTAGCGAGTCAATAAAGCTTAAATTGGTATTGATCAACGTAATTTTTTATCATCGTATCCTCGATACCTGCTTGCTGCACCGTTCTCTTGGGAAAAATATTTACAAACGAAGCTACAGCTGAGACGAAAGCTAGACCGTCTAAGAGCCGGTCACTGTGTACTTGGAGTTACCGCCAGCATTGCCCCAACCCTCGGTCGAAAGAGTCTGGTAGTTGTGCGTTCCCAAGTTGAGACCCAGCTTAGCCCAGGCATCAAAGTGGCACTTGGTTGTAACGGTTCCGCTACCAGGTCTCTTGTTCTGCCTGTTGCTAATGTACTGTGTGAAAGTGGTTGTACCGACAATTGAGGGCTGGTTGACCTGAGTATGCTTCCAGATGTCATAGACGGAGCCGTCGCAAGTGACGGATCCGACCTTGGTTCCCTGAGCTGAGCCAGCACCGTTGCTAGTGTACTCTTGAATGTAGTACTCGACCAGCGGGTTTTGGGTCCAGCCATATACGGAAACAAGCACGGTACCGGCAGTCGCGCTCGTGGAACCACTGAAGTTGATGTTCCTGTTTGGGAAATATTAATACTGGAACATTCCTGTCAACGCGCGTAGTCATACCTGGTAGTTCCCTTGGACCATCCCTTTCCCACAACAAAGTCGCCAGCATTGGAGAACGAAACGGAGTATCCATTGCTGGCCGGGCTGAAGTTTACGTTGCCGCTGGTCTTGTAGTTCTGGTTGTAGTCCTGGCGGCGCACAAGGCTGGTGGCATCGGAGAGCTCAAAGTCGGGAAGATCTTCAACTGGATTGGCGGTCGGAGCAGCAAGGGAACCGATGACTGCCGACAGGGCAACGGCAATGTGGGAAAATGCGACCATTTTGAGGGATAATCTAGGAGCGGTGATGTAGGTGCTGTGGTGTGGTTGTTTGCAATTGCTTGGTGAGTTGCTTGACTGGATGAAGACATGGACTTATATACGCCAAAAGCTTGACCACCGGGTAAGTTGTTCAGCACAGTTGTCTCACTCGAATATATTGCTCGCGATTGCGGATGGCGGCATCCGAGTCTTGTAAAGCCCATGTGCCTCAGCGGATTTGATCCACTCGGCGACTTGTACACCACATCTGACGACGATGCGGTCTGGAACATGGCAGTGCATACTTTGGTGGTTGGCATAAGTAGTGTAGGTGGGTCCGGCATAACCTGAGTGTTCTGAAATGGCCCTATTAACTATATTACACCGAATCCCCCTTATTTTTGCATATAATACAGTAAGCATCTATGCAACGTTGTCCTTATGCCAGCTCAACTCTCACCCCTACACAAAGTACTGAGTAATCAATTCAATTCACCCAAAAATTACAGCCGAGTACCCCTGTCAAGCGTCTCCACCTACACTACTTATGCCTGATACCAAAGTAGAGATATCTTCAATGAAATGTGGGGACAGGACCGAAGGTGCGGCGACTTGTACCCTATGGGGCCAGCCCTAAACTGCGCGGGTGTTTCAAAACACAGCTCTCAATAACACCACCGGTTGATGACACACTGAAGCATGATGACAATCATTTCCTGAGCCAAGTTTAAAGCTGAGTATATGAGAGACATTGGTCTTTGTTGTTTGTGGTCGTTCGTTCAGACTCTAGAACCGGTGGTAGACAAGGCCTGTTGGGCGGCGGTTCAGGTATGAAAATTGTTGGCTCCGATCGACATCTGAAACCGCAAACAAGCCAAGGCTAATAAGGATATTTGCCGTACCTGCACTCATCTTACTTGGCGATGCTTGCAAGAGCTTAATCAAACTACACGGAAGCCGCCACTGCAATTTAAGCGGCCTTGACGTCATGTTCGGGTCTGTTCATTACGAAAACGCAGCGTCTGCCTACGAGACATGGTCTCGTCCATTCAATTTATCATATTGAGCGACTACTATGGTAAAAGATCAGATCGAGGGAGGTTGGTGGCCGGAACAATCAACGTCCTACCACTGCGCAGGATTCGTGAGACCTGTGTAAACTTGTAACCAAAAGGCGTTTACGATGGAGGAATATACGGACAAGCAACAACATTATTGGGGTAGTCATACACCATGTCCTTGACCGTCTTTATGTTGGTGGATGTTCAGTCAGTCTGGGTAGTCATCAAGCAGAAGACCAGACTACGGTGCAGTATCTACCATTAAAACGTTAACAGCCGTACAAATTGTCAGACATTGTCTTAAATTTACAAAAGACAATTTCAACTGTGTGCCCAACACTGGGAGCATACAACTGAAATTATTGTGTTCTCTAAGCCCGCCAGCCTTGTACTGTGAAATGGCCCGGGAGTACCATTATTCGCAGGTTCTTTCGTTTGGCCAACCCATAATAGATGACCCTGCCATAGTTGGATATGACTCGTGCGCTGGAAAAGAGACTTGAGGTAGTAGGGACCTCTTATCGCGCCGCCATCTTGCGAAACCTTACCAATCTGTCTTTCAACGAACGCGAATCAAGGGTCCAAAGCTGCAGAAATTTATCGAGCAAGACCTAGTATAACTTTGTACGGTTTCTGGGTGGAGAGGGTCAGGGAATTTGAAGGGCTATTTTGTTGAGTGGGGCTACTGAAGGGTGATCTGCTTGTGCCTCGAAAGCGCAATCCACTACCATCTCCTGAGCTTCTTTACTTCTTACATCCATCCTGATCAAGACAATACTCTCTTAGCTAAGAGTTCTATAGAAACACCGAGTCCTCCACGCTATCAGATCCAGACCTTCCGTTGAGCTTGGTTGAATTATTACTCTTGCTTCTGACACGAAGTTGCTCTTCTCCACAGTGTCAACCACCTTCTCGCCGTAGTGAAACTTTTGAATTTAGATCTGGCAACCCTCCTGAAATACTGTCTCAACGATTGCTTCAAATCAACTTAATAAAGACCTTGTCCGTTCGCAACAGTGCAGTAGTAGAGTGTTTTTCTAAAGATGCCTGCTAGCCAAGCGGTTTTCCTTCTCAGAATCAAGCCGAGTGTTATGGTCTGCATGCGACTCTTCCAAAATTGCAGGATATATACATCCCGACATTGGCCATCTTGTCGATATAGAGCTGATGGACAGGACAGGACCACACCGCGCACAGCTAGACGCCAAAACTGTGAGAAATATCGCTTTCTACTGCGAGCAAAATTTCCACATTGACTAAATGATTTATCAGCGTGTTCCAGCAGCTACAGCTTTCAAAACTGGGGCACGTTCGGTTTTGGGAGACAGACCACGCAGCAACGCTGGATACTGGGGACGTGGTACTGCGCCACGCACGATCCAGTTTACACGCTCCTGGTTGATTTGTGCAGTGTATTGACCGATCGCTTCCCTCGAATCATTAGCTGAACTTAGCTGAAAAGTTGCAGGATATAATCCTGCATCCAACCATGGTGTCCGCTTGTATGGATTCGGTCGCGCTCATGGTGGAGGGAATGGCGAACCTATACTGTTTTGATCTTAGGGAAGAGCTTCAAAATGTTCTCATTTCGCGCTCAATCAAGGGAATATGTGCTTGTCCAATTCTCGAGCAGCCCACCATTCCCTTTCTCCAAGACGGTTGTCTATTTAGCCTTCGTGCCTTTTGTGGCGCCTCTTTATCTTCTACGCTAAAGTACCTGTACATCAGCGCCACACCAATTTTCTTAGATCTGTTGCATCCATGTATCCCCAAGATCGAGGCACTAGGATCCTCAGACGAAAGCCCCTGCTGAATGACGAATGTACTGCACCTCAACAAGTGAGAATACGAGCAGGTTTGCACCAAAAATCTAGTGATCTCTTGCGAAGGAGATACCCCGAGTGTAGGACAATTGTATTCTGAATTATTTAAGCACCCGCCTTACCTTAAAGTCTCATGATCTCATGATTTCGCACACTCTCGACCTCAAGATATCACAATTTCCCTATTCAAGAGAGGTGCTTGAGCAGACTGATAACGCAAGTCCTCGCACTGAGCAGTCAGCGATCTTCCACAAGAGCAAGCAAGAGCCCTTACATAGTTTCGAAGATATGACGGCAATGAATACAATGGCGGGAGATGCACTTACAATCTCATGTACCCACTCAACCTCACGCTTACTCACACATGCACTCACAATCTCAAAATCTCACAAGCTCTGAGAGTGCGAAGTGAGGTCAGGTATGTTTGTTCTGTTTACTTTGTAATGGTGATTTGGATCGGTCTGATGCTTCGCGACAATGGTAGGTTTAGGAAGTAGTTTGTCGTGACTTACTCCTTGGACGGTTCGGGTCAAGTTTGGCAAAATTTTCTTACTTCGATCTCTCGCGCTGATGTTGGGCGAACACCACCTAGCCTGGGTCCACGTCGCTTCCTGCCTGCGATTGATAGGGCGTTGTAAATCACTAATCTCTTCTGTCTTGTGCGTCAACGGGGAGTTGCAGTTTGTGGTGTGTAGCTCGTGGCCATGTTGTGATGTCTACATTTGAATTCGTGTGTCGGATTTCTGATTGCCACATGATAAAGAGGCTAAATATGGACAGTTTTTTAGCTAATTGCTAAAGTCCCAGTCTCTACAATTATAACGCGCCATCACGAGATTGTGGGAATGTGCGGGTACTACTGTGGCCATGCTGTTCCCCATGGCGCTCTTAGTGCGCAGACTTGTATATGAGACTTACACAGGGTCTGGGTAAGTGACATGAGGCTCTGCGGAGTGCGAAAAGTGGGCCTGTCAGGATTTGCCTGGCAAGCTGATTGTGGAGCGTTCGTTCCTTGTAATAGGAGACGAGGTTCCTTGTGGCGATCAGACAATGTGATTGTTGAGAGACTTGAGAGATAAACAATCAATAATTGAGAAAGAGAGATCAAATTCTTCTACTAATCTATTAGTTTAACCTGATCGTTTATATA
>SATU01000501.1:0-22592 GCA_004335285.1 Ascochyta fabae | reverse complement strand
AAGAAAATAATAAAATATTAAAAAAAGGGTAATTGCAACAAATATCTAGTTAAATAGTTAGGATACCCTAATTTAGAAAACACGTAGGAACTAACAACTTACCTCACAAACTGCTAGGAATTGTTGTTATAGTTCTAACAGCGTCACCTAAGTACACTAGAGGATTACTATCCCAAACGTTGTTCCTAAAACTAGACAAAACGCTCTAGGTAAAAGGCAACAAGGCCATCCCTTCTAAAGGAGCAACTAAGGCCTCTTGTTGCTTAAGCTATTAAATGTTGGCCTCTTCTACTGCAATCGCTTTAGCAGCGCGATCTGCATTTTCCTTTAGCGCCTCCTAGATTTCTAACTTTTCCTTCTTAATCTCTAACAGATAAGCCTGCAGACAATCCTTCTCTTCTTTAATTATTAACTACTTATTTTTAGAAATCTAGATGTTGCAAGTTTTAGAGTTTAATTAGTTGCACTTGCTATAATAACTAGACTAGATATGTACACAGCACACTAAACTATTTTTGCAACAGTTACAACACGCTACAGGCATAACATTACTAAAGGAATTAATAAAGTCTGTAAGAGCAAGGTAATAAATAGTACTAGAATCTTTAATATTTGCTTTAGAGGATTTTAGTGCTTTAGGCATAGTGCGCCTAGCTTTAAGGACAAAGCTATAAGGGGAGGAGGATAGTGTTAAGATCTATTGTAGCCTAGCCCTACTTTGTGTTATAGTACAACTAGGGTTGCTCTTGTTAGCAAAGCAACGCAAGAGAGCACACAACATTGCGCTCTCTAGATCTCTCCCCTACTATAGAGTAAGAGAGCACAACATGATCTCCTAATCTCTTAATCTCTAGAGAGCAAGAGAGCAGACAGAGCACCATGTATATCTCCTTAGTATATAGATTACAGGAACACAACCCTTATAGTTTGTGTTCAACCTTGTTAATCAACTTTGTTATTAGAATATCTTAACCCTGCTTACAAAACAGATAGTCTACTCTATACTCTTCCTTGCACCTAAGTAGCTAAGGTCCTAGACGCATACTACTTACTACCACCCCTGGTTCCCTGCTCTTGTATTCATCCCTAAGACCTAATTGAACGATCACTTACGGACTTTGTCTAAAGTGTGAAACTCAACAGTTTATAGGCGTAAAGCTTAATCTAAAACCTGCCTAATTATAGTTCTAGAGCCTAAAAAAGCTATAAATTAGTTAGAAAAATTAATTAGTATACTAAAGAAACTACTTACCTAGGATTACAAGACTAATTAATCTTATTTAGGTTATCCTTTAAACAACAATTTAGATCCTTATAAGGAATAACAGAATTACTAGAGTTGTTAGACTTGTTATCTAAGCTAGCAGCTAGCAAAGTTGGCCTACTCCTAATATATAGATTGTTGTGCTATTTAGCAGAGAGAGCAAAAGGATTACCTAATCTAACTATTACAAAACAATAGCAATATGTAAGAAAGATTAGATAAGCAAAACTAAGAAGAGTTAACATAAGCAATAAATTAGAGTAGAGAGTAAGAGAGAAAGTAAAAAATAGCGCAGATAGGTAATTATTTAGAGTGCAAACGCCTTTTATACTATATATTAATAAGCCTATTTGCTCTATACCTGTAATAGGAAACTTAAACATTATTCTTTATAATTTACAACAACACTATCTTTACAATTACAACAATAGCTAATATAGTTATACTTCTTAATTAAAGCATGCCTAGGGGGTGTGTTATAGTAAATACTGCTTAGATTAGTAATTATTTAATTAGGATTACTAATTTTGTAATCTAAATCTAGATGCGCTAAGTTACTAGCGTTGGATTAAGAATATATAAACAATTAGGTTAAACTAATAGATCTATAGAAGAATTTGATCTCTCTTTCTTAATTATTGATTGTTTATCTCTTAAGTCTCTTAACAATCACATCTCCTCAACGGCATATGATTGGCCGAGCGCTTCAGCTGCCGAAGATCTGCCGCCAAGCCCTGAGATCGCGGAAACCTCACGATTCAACACCACGACCGCCATCGCCAGTAATACAAGTCATTGTTCGTCGCCATGGCCAAGAAAGGTACGAAAGCACTCCTTCCGAACAAAAAACTCATTCCAGCATGCGGCAACAACAATCGACACGCGAAGACAAGACTGCACCTGCGCCTGCTCTTCTACAACACGACACCATAGTATCACGCTGACGACATGCCCTCACAGCGAAGTCCCGTACCATTATGGTGCGTCTCATCTCGATGGCCATGACGGGCTACTACCGAACGATGCAACGACCACGTGCGCACCAGCCGCTGAGCATGCTCAAATACGATCCCATTGGTACGCCCACCCCATAAAGCTATGCCCTGAAACGAGGCCATATCGCGCTTGTTCTTTATCACGATGTACATACACGTTGAAGATGCAAGCGAGTTCAAGAAGCGCAGGACTGGCTTGATGATGTTCAGATGAGGCAGGATGCAGGGACATGGGCTGACAAAACTGCAGTGCGAAAACAAGTTCTCTTCCTGGAGGCGAAACGCGGGAAAAAATAGAACGGATGCACGATGGAACGACTCGTAGCGGTGTAATGTTATGAAGGCAGAAAGGAGTCAGACACGAACACAGCAGATGGAGAGGAAGCTGCACGCGCGAAGCGTGAAAGTCGGCCACACAACGCACGCAAGATGATGCACCACAGAGTCGAAGATATGTACAAATACTGTACGTACACTGTACCATATTCAGCATGGCCTGGCGTTATAGATGGATTCGGCAGATACCGGGCAAGAGCCCTTGAATGCACAACATTAACATCTCACCCAAGCGCAGCTCCATCCTGACCTCCCGTATGCTTCGAGTTCAGTGTAGGTCTTCTTATCGTCTATTTTGTTTCTTCATCTTCCATTCGGCTTCTGTTCGGGACTCGGCACTGACACGCATCGTCACGAGCGCGCACTAATTGCCAAGCGGAGCGGATTTCTACGGCGTTCGTCATGACTCTTGGCTGTGTTCCTTCCGCACCAACCTTGTATCAACACAAGCCATGTCCAAGAAAATGCAGCCTCAGAGCCCAGAGTCGGGTTGCCCCTTGGAATGTGGCCGGTCTTGATTGACGGGCGTCAGCGGCGCTTTTCCTGCAGCCGTTGATGATGGTTTTCCTCGACAATGGCTCAACATAATGTCAAGATTGGAAGTGGTGAAGACTTTCTCAGCTTGAAGGTCACACAAAAGGGCTTTAGTCTATGTTGACTTGCTACTGGATTAACGTACACCTCTATTATGGGCTCTACAGGTAGGACAAGAATTTATGCACGTCGAGGCGAGAGGTCGCTCCACACCACGATCAGGGATGCTTGAGCCGCATTGGCATCTTGTGTATTCTCCAGCTTTTCTTCTCCACAGACGCGCCGGCCTACCCGAATTGGCATCCCGGGCAATCGAAGGCCCCGTTCTCAGTGGGTAGAACCTGGGGGACAAGAGCGTAGTGCGCACTGCTTGGCTGGTAGCGGATCACATCCGACCTCATCGCTTTCGTTCAAGTCTGCCGAAGCCACGACCAAGGCTATAAGATGGTGCCGACGCCTGAGTCTCTGCACACATTCCTACGCGCAGCCAAAGGTCTTAAACTCGCCTCTTACCACGCGACGATGGCCTCTAATGCATCAAAGACCTCGGAGAAATCCGACATACTTCAAGATGAACGTCATGAGAACACCCCACTCTCACGCAACGACGAACTATACAGCTCGCCAGCAGCCCACCACGAGAAGAGGATCGCGCAAGAGAAGGCTGCCAACCGTAAGGGTGGGTTGTTGGGTGTCTTCCAGAGATTCCCATGAAGAACGACTTCGTACTTCGACCAGCAGACATCTTCACAGGTCGTGATGAGATCAGGTATTTGCGCTCGTGTAACGGCGTCATTCCAGAACTGTTGGCACTTGATGCAAAACATGACGAAGGTAAGAACGTAGAGTTCAGGCAGGTGGAACCTTTGTTAGCGTCGCTGGACTAACCAGATATGTGATTCAACGTGAGCGCACTGGAAGATCTTTCTCCTCTACGCTTCGCTCACATCAAGTCGCCAATTTCAACGAACTGTCTTATGAAATATAGGCATTAAAATAATAGACTCATGTCACTCCTCGTTGCGTGAAACCTATTGCAGGCAGCCCTTGCAAGTGAGCCTTGCGCTGCCGGACTCAGCCCTTCAGGCGTCCCGCAAATCCCGCCGCGCCACCCGCATTGTTCCTGTGAGCATCAAGAAACGGAACGATCAGTCGACCCACCCTTCCTAAGTATCATGACGATCTATCTTAGGGTTTGAAGACGAGCATGGTCCAATATACTCCATGAGCCAGCGCCAGACGCGTGTGCGCCAAGAACCCAACGAAGCCGTTGGAGGCCTTTACACTAATGTTGCTGCCTGATGGCGTGTATGAAAGGTCGAGGAAGTAAACCTACAAGGTCTCATCACCACGTCAATCAGTAAGACTATCTAGACTTCACCATGCTCAACCTCACTATCTTTTCCAAATCTACTCCCCACACCCTTCGCGCGATTTCTCTCGCCACATTTCCACCAGCATTCCTCATACTCCTCATCCAAGGCATTATCTCAGAGCAAGTGAATCCGGCTATCGGGCTCGTACCACTCTTCCTCTCGTCAGCATTTGCTGCTCTTCTGCTTTCCAACGAAAAAAGGTGCGGGTGTCAAGCAGGTGGCCTCACTGGCACGCCCTTCCACTTCATCCTCGACTTCCTGATCGGGACAGCGTTGTTGGTGTGTCTGATTCTGGCTTGGATCTTCATGGGTCACCACCGTGACCGTGGTGTGATACTGGGGACCTACGGGACAAATTTTTTGATTTGCAACTTGTGAGTATTAATGGGCATTCTTAGTTGCAACGTGAGCGCTGACGACGGTAGCTTGATTCATCTCTATTTCGTATATAACCAGCTTATCGAAGCACTTCGGGGGGGTCAGACGTATCCTGCAAATTGCCCGCAATGTCAAAGTGGGTCAATTTCGTTTTCGATCGGAGGGTTTCAGTTCGGGCGAAACTACCAGTTCGGCTCCGGGACGAGGAACGGGGCGAACAATGGGTACGCACCGCTTCTGGATGGCGAGGGAGAACCGAGTGCCAGTGCTGAGGAGAGGGCAAATGGCGGAGAAAGCATGGTGTAAGGCTTGCACAATGGCTGGTTTCAGCATTGCACGGAGTCCGGTCCTGAAAATGGTGGTGTCAGTAGTTTAGACCAGTCAACAAGACAATGCTTATTTGAGACTGTAGGCGCCTCATCTGGTGTACAGGTTAGACCATTTCTGTGAGTAGAGATGGGAAACGTCTTGCCTAGAGACACTCCGCTCCTCACAGCTTACACAAAACAGACTGTGTGAGTACACGTTCTGACCAGATGTTACCAAAGTCAATGTTAGCGCTCCGTTTGAGCGGCGTCTATTTTCGCGCGACTCTAAACGTTCCGAATATGGCATCCATACAACGCCGGTGACTGCGGACCACTCGCACTGTAGATTCAGCAGCTCTCCAAAACACTCACCTGCGACCTCAGACCTCAAGCCACATCTGGCAAGAAACCCAGCCCTTATTCGCTGATAGTCATATCCTCGAAACAAACTCCTGCGGCGCAGCAACAAACACCTCGCAACCCGTGCCTGAGCTATTCTGAGCCTACACGTGATCCTGGCCCCCAGCCTTCATCTCCCCCAGCCTTTGAGCACCAACGAACGCCAGTTTGGAGCTGCGAAGGCCAGACCCTTATACTGGCCCCCAAACTCGTCATGCAACGGTACGACGGACATGAGCCACCACCAATCTCCACCCTCACGTGTGTTTTGCGAAGTGGCTGAACGGGCGTTCACTCAGCCCTGCTGCGCCCCAGCGTTCCCGTCGCAACTCTGATCGCGACTCCAAACACTTTAATTACCGTCGTGTCCAATGATGAGCAGTCTTTCTGCCAGTTGCGAAGCGAGCATAGCCCTGTGTCTAACATCTACTTCGACAGTGATGGAGCAGCGTTCTTCCGTGTTTGGACAGATGGTTCGTTTGTTGCGATAGTAAGGTGCTGGGGTGAAGCTAGGAGCGCAATACAACACAACACGTTGGCGTGCCACTCCTTCTAGAATCGCGCAATGTGGAGAACCCGGTATCGTCCAGCAGGGCAGCGACAGCTGTCATCGTACGTGCAACTGCGCTGCGTTTCAGCAGTTCTACGTCGATGGTTTGGCGGCGGGCGTGGCTGCGGGCGAGCCCGGTGATCCACTTCTTCCACCTTCTCAACCTCTTCGAGACACACGTTGCTCATACGAAAGCAGACGAAGTGGGTCACCGGTGAGGCTGGTGCGCATGCGCGCTGTAGCGTGCAGATGGGCCCGTGATAAGAAGTCGGTGAAGATGGAGAGGAGATCCACAGGTGCGTCGACATCCCTGCACCAATCGCGGCTAGCATTGGATGAGCGGAGTTAACGGCGTGATGCGAGGATGTTCCTGAATTGGCGATTTGACACGACTTAACAGCAAGCTTACGTGGTTAGAATCCGGGCTTGGTGCGTTTGAGATGCAAGTGAAGGGTAACGCTCCACTGCTGCCGCTGTCAGGTCGACCGACTTGATGTAGTGTGCATGTTCTGGGCTCGTGGAGTGCAATTGTACTGCACCCATCATCAGCCCGACAATTGTGCAATTCACCGTTATCGCTACGGACAATGTGCAATAATCGCGCATAGCTTCCCACACCTGTCTCGCCTCACTCCCAATTGACGCGCGCCGAGGTACCTCCATCTGTGGTTCACCACGCGTTCCCACGCGATTCTCGGCCTTATACCGACTGCCACTTCACCACACTCGTCCTATACGGTAAGGATGCGCAAACACGATCAACGCAAATCTACTTTTTTCGTCTTTCCCACACAGCGTGTTGGGCGTCGTGAGGCTTCAATAGTGGATTCTGGTCTCTCAGAATTCTGCCAGCAACGGTATCCTGGACTGTCAAGCGACGTGTCCATCCCTGAAACTGATGTTTGGGTACCGATCAGACGAGTGGTTGACGCGACGGATTATACGCCGCCAAGAATGCGAGTCGCTTGAGAGCAGTGCGTCTGAGACGGAGTGTTGGAAACAACTGTCTTGGAAGCAGAGAGGAAACAGAGGCTGGACTCGGGTGTGTTGCGTGGACCCTGACGTGTGCCCCGCCTTTTGCACTGCACACCTTCACGATCCTGCTTTAACGACAAGCCGTCGACATCACTCCTTTCTACAACGGCAGCAAGGTGTATGCAGTCAGCTTGTGCCTTGCCAGATTGTTGACGTCCTTGACATGAGCGTCGCACCATGAGCGCAGCCCAGACTACAGCTCTATCGCAGCCCTGATCATAAAGGCGCAGGGTAGCGGGACGACCCATGATATACTGGGTGAGTGTGCGAGTGCAGAGTGGTGGTGCTCGTATCCAGAGGCTCGAGCTGGCCGATCGATATGTTTCCTGGCTTGAACAGGTTCGGCAACGCACGCATCTGGCACATGAGCGCTGCGGGCGTGGCTGCGGACTCGCCTGGTGTTGCACGACAGCGACTTGTTGGAGTCAGAGGGTGTGTGACTGTTTCAGAGTAACACCACTTCGACGTGCAAGTGCCGGAGCGCGAGTTCTGCCTTGCGATGTCCCATATCCGTTCAGAACTCGATTGTCAGTTAGACTGCCAGATTGTCGTATCGTGTAGACCTATTTCGGTATTTCGGCCCCAGGTTGTTAGTGTGCTATTTCAGGCGTGGCAACGGACGTCACGGATCACGGATCGTGGACGAAGATGAGGCAATGCATGATGGCACAGTGATGCGAAGGTCGACTCTTCAAATTGGCAAAAACTAGTCTTCGTAATCCTCCCTCAAGCTAATCTAGCTTCTTGCCTTCTTACATCATATCATTCGTCACTCGTCCTCCACTCAACACCTCGCGGGTGGAGTACACCGTGTGCCCAATAAAGCCTTTACTATCCGTTTTCAGGGTAAACTTCATCCTCATGTCGAACCACGTGTCCCAAATACCAACAAAGCGTATTGTGAAATGCAAAGCAAAACTGTAATCGCAGTGTGCATGTGCAGCGGTCATTACGGACTGGTGCGGAGTGTTTGCAGCGGGCGTTGCTATGCAGATCGCCGTTGCCGTGGAAGGTGGTTGTGTACCGTTGGCGTACCAAACTTTCGTCAGGACTAAATTTATAGCGTGCATCGTAGGTTCATGTGATCATTCAGCGGTAGTAGCCGGAGAGGCGGTGCTCACGCAGGTCGCGAGCAGAAGGCTCTCGGACCTCGACGTTGTATTTTGCGTAGCGTCGCTTCTTGGCCAGATCCTCCTCGTACAAGGAGCCACGCCTCGAGCTGGTGGTGTTGCTGATCTCGACCTTGTCTGGCCACTCCACGACCTCACCAGATCGTGGTCGGGAAGACTTGGACTTTGGCTTCTGCTCATGCTCAACCTTGACAGACTTCTGTCGCTGGGGCAGGGTTGGTGTGCGAGGAGCGACGTAGAAGCTGCGGTCCATGGAGACAAATGGTCGGCGTGACCTGTGGCGCAGGCTGCGCTCGACAGCCTTCAAAAGGCCGCTGACTTCGACGTAACCGGATGGGATCTCGACCTGGACAGTCTTGTTCTCCTCTTCCTTGGTAGAGAAGGACCTCCCTTCCTTGTTGTAGATGTAAGAGGCAACTTCTTGGGCCAGGCGGTGTCCGTGCTCACAGAGCTGTTCGTGGTTGCGGTGGACTTCGTACGGGTCATGGCAGTATGCACACTTGCGGGCGTGCATCTCGAAGTTGTAAAGTGCCCAGCTCTCGGTGTTGTTTACTGGGCGTGAGACAGACTGAACAGGGTCCTTCATGAATCCCACTACCCGCTCCTTCCTGGAGGAGACGGGCTTGGCGTGAACGACTGTAGGCATGGTGTGGGTACGGGAAACTGAGGGCATCGTCGTGATGTTTGGGTTCTTCAAGATGGAGTGTAGCCGGGGAGCCGTTGTGACGTTGCTGCCAAGTGGATACAGTGAAGCGTTGATGAAGTCACTCCCAGGTGGATGGGTAGTGACTTTGTTGGTTCTTGGTGTACTTGGTTGAAGGTGGTGGGTGGTCTGTGAGGATTCATAGTGGGAGCGGACTTGGATCAATATAAGTTTCTCGAGTCTTGGTGGCCGCAGCTGGTCTGGTGTAGACGGGAGCCTGAGCTAACGACGCATCCTCAGGCGGCAGGGATGCGCGCCCTTGTCTGGTGGGCGCCCATCAGCAGGGCTAATGGAGCTAAGCCGGTGGGGCTCGCTAGTGAGGGCGGTCAACCCTCTTTCCCATGACGACAAGCACTTGGGAAGCGCTGCTGCGCTAAGGGCATGTTTGCCATGCTCGCAAGTCAGAAGGCCGTCCAACCGTCAACGGCTGCCGCCAGAGTGCGCTATTGTTGGGTGACGGAGATGTTGAGGCTTGCCTCCTTGAAACTGGTGAGCGGACTTCACTCCTGGAGTGCGCCAGCAGCCGCCTGGCTCGACTCCTGACAGCGATCCGCCAACGTGTTCGAAGTGCGGCCATATGCGTGTCCGTTGCGCGACCGGAGAGGTCAGTCGCCGTGAAGAGCGCACCGTGATTCGACGCTCCGCCCCAGCATGGCACATCGTTCACGCAGGTCGATGGTGTTGGCGCCGCTTGCTGCCTTGTCCGTTTTGCACTACGGGCAAGGCATCAGCCACAGAGCCACCGTCTTAGCGCCAAATTCAACCCACATTTCCCATCCTTCACCCTGCTCTTTGCGCAGCCTCCCTCTCGTCTCACCGTCACGCACTGCCACACCTCGTGCAGGCATTATACACCGCGTCTCCTCCCTATTGCGCAAGTCTGCATGTGTGACGCCAGTGTCAAGCGCGAACGCCTCGATTAAATGCACTGCAAGGTGCATTTCTTGCCGTTCACCCAGCACTGGCCGGCCTGCCCCACCAACACCGTCAGACCCCAACCCTTTACTTTGCGCCCTTTCAACTATTAACGCATCTCTTGGCTACATGCCTCGAGCGTGCGAGCGTGACTGGAATCTCCTGGATCGCTTCAGACTCATCAGTTACTGCTCGGACCTCGGCCTGTCGGTGGCCGCTATCGCCCATGTTGCAGACGCCCTGCAGGCCATCGCTTGACGCACCAAACGTAGCGTTGCTACTCTTGTCTGACCGGAAAACCATACTACATCCTTTTGATTCGTCAATTGAGCTCTAACCCAGCAAACCTCTACAAACCCGGGCTTCAAAATCGTCTGCACGTTCTTGCCAAGTAGACCGATGCTCGGCTGGTTGTTCTGTGTAGGTTTACGCATGTCCCGATTGCAAAGCAGCCTTTGCTCAATCAAGCTGCAGGCGAAATTGAAAAACCTTCCGAGACGATGCATCGATCCTCAGCTTCCTGGCTTCGGTGAACTCGTTACGGCGTCGGTGAGTCAATGGCTGTAACGTTTAGAACCAGAGGTATGACTCTACCTATCCGCTCGTCGATCGGCCCGTCCCGTGTGTTACACAAGTATTTGACAGACGAGTCGCTCTGCTACTGACGCTAGGTGCCTTTCAAGCAGCTGACCCATCTGGGGGTGCTTGGCCGAAGATGATTGACTTCCAGCGAGGCTCTGCAGACGTCACCAGGGCTGAAATGCTGCGAACGAGCGGATTACCGGAAGGCCTCCCACCTTTGCCTCCATGCGGCTAGCATATAGTCAGTCGTCCGTCTGCTGCCAACCCCGCCAAATTCTAGCTGATGTGTGCCGAAGAGCCTTGAAGAAGTTGGAGCTTACGACGTCCATTCCCGTTTCTTCCACCCTCACCACCGCCAAGACGTGGGAGAGAAAAACCACGCCACAGGAGACCTGTCGGGTTATACTACACCATCATGCTACGTAATGAGACGTATACGCTACCATTCAGTGTATCTTCCAGTTGTGCTGTGTCATAGTTGATGCCACCTTGTATAATTACGACAGTGCTGGAGGCTCGGTACGAGCGCTGCGTGTTTCGAGTTTGACACTCCTATAGGTCACGTGTCGTGTGATTCATTCATCATACGGCAATCACCCCGGTATCCGAAGCAACAAAGTCTGCTTGCCTTGCTACGTTATGTCATGTTTTCTACAGCATCGTCCAGGTCTTTGTTTCGATGGTCAGCGACGGACCTTGCTACCCATCACTCTGAGCTGGTAAGACACTTCCGGTAGCGTAACAAATGAGTTCTTCACGGCAACGACTAGACTTTACCGCTTGTTAGTTGAGCTGGACCTTCGTCTGGCTAAACGCGGTTCACCGGATAGCTATACATAGTCGGTGTCCTTCAGGCTCCGCTTCAAGCGACCGAGCTGACTTTGGGCTCACCGAGGTCGTGTTTCTGTCCTTGAAGGCACGCTGATCTCAGTACAGCTGAAGTGAACACCGAGTCGATAAAGTACAGAGACGGTCGTGCGCTTCAATGGTTAACTAAGCAGAGGTCACTACATGTCGGAAGACGGCACAGGCGGGCTTGTCCAGTATCATCAAATGCGAAGTGACATTCGAGCCGTTTATGTGCGATCTGGTTATGTCTTGCATTGAAGACTTTCCTGTTTTACACGTCCCTGCCGTTCCTGCTGCATGGGATCACTCAACTGACCAAACAGCTGTCTGCCCTCAGCTCGATTGCTGACGGACGCGCATTGCATGCTCACGATGCCATCAGCTGCACCCCGCAATCTGCCGTCTGTCAAAGTGCTTAAACCGTCAAAGTCGGTCAAGGAGTTGCATCACTCGTTTTGCTTCTGCAACACAGGCGACCCTAGTCCCACAGCAAGCGATCGGAAACCTGCATGGCTTTTCTCCGATCTGGCGCTTGGTCGCGCTTGCGGTGTAGACTAACGAATAGCTTCACGCAACGTTCTCCTAAAGACTCCACTTCAAATTCATTATCATCACCAAATCCTACATCTTCGCAAGAATCGTCTTGTTTTCCAGTCTTTACCGCACAACTGTCTGAGACACATGACCGCGCGTTCTGCGCTTTGGTCAGCCATTAACCCCTTTCCTCGCTAGCGCGTAATCCGTGTGCTGGCTTCACCGCAACTTCAGGAATCTTATTTTGCGACCTGCAGACCACAAACGTCCTTTTAAACTCCTGTCTCCCCTTCGAATCGTACTCAAACTCAGCAGCTTCCAACCAGCAAGAGCAAGGAAATTCACATCAGAAAGAGATAGGAAATGCCGCCCCGAAGTGTTTGCTTGAATGTTTTCACCACGAGTCTTGGCGAGGCCGGCGCGGCGGTGAGGGAAGGAAGAGAGGTCAATCCACATGAACTCACCTTTGGGAGGAGGGACTCTGCGCAGAGCTTCCCTGATGATGGTGCGTTTCCGTCTTGCTCCTTTCCTCCTATACAGATTGTTGTTCCTGTTGCAGCGGCTGACTTGAAACGCAGACACCGCCCGTCGCTCATCTTCAGGGTCAATCGCCCCTTCCTCAGCCTCCACGTCGCCACCACCTGCTTTCAACCGCGCAGACTTTTTCACTTCTTTGCGTCCCGCAGCCTCTACTGAGAGCCTGAACTCAGCTTTTGCTTTCGCTTCTAAACGTACGTTATGCACTATCCTGCAGGAACCCGATCCATCACCCCTTTCGGCTCTAGCGTGTTCAGTCGCAAGGCAACCAGGCCATGCCTGCAACAACGCTGCATCGTTTCGAATACTGGCTAACAGTTTTTGGCAGCCTGCTCAACATGTTCCGGCCAACCAGCCAAACTTCGCTGCTCTCGCTGCAAGTCAGCCTACTATTGCGATAAAGCATGCCAGAAGTCATCCTGGAAGGCGCACCGCACTGTTTGCGAGCCGGCCTCGCAGACCCAGGGTTACTCTGCGCCCGCAACACCAAACTTCTCCAACCCAACAAGCCCTACCAACGCCTAATTTCTGTCTACATATTCGAAGCCGGAGCTTCGCATGCTGTTGTACAAAGAAAACGGTCCGAAGAGCATGCGGACCGAAGAGCATGACGATAAATGAGCGGTGAAGACGAGCACGGGCTTTTACGACAACCTGCATAGCATGATGTGGCATATTTGCATCCAAGCGTTTCTACACGGTGTTCTGGAGTTTTACTAGACCGATCAAGCATTCAATTGCTGACGAATGAACCTTATGACCATACTACATCCACTCATGGCTTGCAACTATCGATTATGTGAGATGCTTAAAGACAATCAATACAATAGCATCCATGAGATGTTGAACATGGCTCATTGGCAGGTAGGGTCGAAGTGCACAAAGTATCTGTCAGAGATCACGTGACGTTCTTGTTCATTCCGCTTTGTTTTCAAACTGACATGAGTAGATTCGAATCATGTTTCAATAATGGATTTGCCTCAGCTGAGCCCAGCGAAACTGTTTCATAGTTCATCCTTGCCACCATTCCACCCGTCACCGACACCCCTCATCCACTGCACACCAACCAACTCCAACCCATGCTTTTCAACAAACTCCCTCGCCCCAAAACTCCTACGATCCACGAACTCCTCACCACCGACATCGCTCTTCTCAAGACTGAAACCCTCCGGCTCCTTGAACAGCAAAAACAAATACCGATGCGGCCCGCTCTCATCCTTCGGCCCAGGCGCAAGATACTGCGTCAACGTCTTGCCCTGCTTCACGTCTCCAGATCCCGAAGAGAGGGGGATGTTGGTAACGACCCAATGGCGCCAGTAAGCGAATTTGGGGTCATCTGGTGTCGGCGCGTCCGGGTCGATGAGGAAGAATGTATAAGATTGAGCGGATCCTGAGTTTGAGGTGGCCGAGAAGGTAACGTTAGGCGTCTCTTTTACTTCGCTGACGCGCACCAGAGCGCCGTTGGTTGGTGATTTGGAGGGGAACGAGACACTGAGGTCGTAGGTGGGGGTGAAGTTTTGCGGGATGATGGGGGAGGGGAGGAGTGAGGCGGACTTTAAGGAGTCGATGAGGTTTGTGGACGCCATGGTGATTTTTTTGGTGTGTTTTGAGAGACTCTGGAAAGGCTACTTTTGGGACTTGACGTGTTCAAGTACTGGAGGAGTTCGGACTGTGTTGTTGCGTCGTTGGATTTGTTTGGTTCTGATTGGTGGATAATCTGACGATTGCAGTCTTGGAGACCCATCTTTGCTTGGCTTTCTCCATAGTTTGGTGTTTGCATGTCTACATAGAGCATGTACTGTGGATCTGTGATGGTCAGCAAATGAGTTCTTCACAGGTTTGCCATAAAGAGCCTTTACGTGACTAAACTCTTCGTGTAAACTCAAGATTCCATACATATGCTGAGAGAAGATGGCTTCCTGCTGTGTAGGAAAAGGTAGCAAGTTTGGTTAATCTTGAAAATGAGTAAAAAGTTGATGGTTACTGGTAGAGAACGAGGCCGCACCAAGGCTCCTTCGTGACCAAGATATTTGAGCGCAATGCTAGGCCGATGTTGCTCTCATTCAAAAGCAAGACTTGATTTCCAATGAATGCCATCTCTCTGTCTTGAATATTGGTCCGGTCTCATTCAGTTCTACTACCGCAACTGAGCAATACTGCATGGTTGCCATGGCTTGCCTATTGCGTGATCTTGTGGGTTATCGAAGTCGCAAAGCTACCCTGGCATCTTTCTCTACTAGTCGTCAGTCAAAGCCCACAGATGGATCTTACCCTGGATAACTCTATCGATAGTTTGCTCCAAGTCACACAGCACTGAGCAGCAGCATTACTGTGTAGTCAGCTGCTCAGCTGCCGCCAGCAAACTTGATTCGCCATCAGAACATCAACGGAAAAGTGCAGCCACATCCACAATACCAGTAACGCGAATTCTCGGATTGACTGCCATGTTCTCGAACACAAATTTGCTGCAGACCAGTCGGAGATCATGCGCAATAATATGTCTGGTACGAGGCCTCGCCCCCGAAAATGTTCATTTTCAATTTTGATTGTGGAAGACAACTTCTTTGCGCTGCGTTTGGGGACGGTTTCGATACCATTTTGAATTGCTCGAGAAAATGTTCAAAAGAAGGGTGCTAAGCGCTTTGGAAATGAACATGATCCTGCCGTGGCCATACAACCGAGGAGCAGATTGCGGGGTTGCAAAGGGTCGGCCGAGCCCATGACGTCCATCTTCCCACATCCCGATGTCTCTCCATGGACCATCACCACTGTTTCGGATCCCGGGTCACGGGAACAACAACCCAACGACATTAAGAACTCTCTTCAGGATGCGCAGCCCCCACACAGACTCGGTAGAAACAACAACATGGGCAACCTCATCCCCCTCGTCGTTGCGCTGGGTGCCGTGGCTCTTGCGTACACCTTTCTCACAGACCCTCTGCGCAAGATTCCCGGCCCTCTAGCTGCCCGCTTCTCACGATTATGGATGGTTCAACGCTCACGCAGTGGCAACATGCACACGACCATGATCGCTCTGCATTCGAAGCACGGCAAGCTCGTGCGCACAGCACCCAACGAAGTCAGCATCTCAGACCCAGCGGCCATCAAAACCATCTATGGTGCAGGCTCTAAGTTCCGGAAGAGTGATTGGTACTCGGTCTGGCAGGGGCACCGCACATTCGATCTCTTTGGGGAGAGAGATGAGAAGATCCACGGCAAGCAGAGAAGGCTTGTTAGTAATATCTACAGTCTGGATCAGTTGAAGAAGATGGAGCCGTACGTTGACAGTACATTGACCTTATTTCTGGAGAGATTAGGCGACGTTGGAAGCAAGGGGGCGGTTGATATGGGGACATGGGCACAGATGTTCGCCTTCGGTGAGTGTCCCTCTGCATCCGCACAGTACACGCAATTGACAGAATGCAGATGTCATTGGCGAAGTCACATTTTCCCGAAGATTCAGCTTCTTGGCCGCTGGCAAGGATGACGGCTCATTCTCTGCCATCGACTCAGCCTTGATATCAGCAGCTTGGATTGGCCAGATTCCTTGGCTGTATTGGCTCCACGATTTCTTCATGCCTTACACTGGTAATTACCTTGGTGTCAACAACCGCAACGGCTCACTGCGCCAGTTCGCTGCACGAGAGTGTGACGCACGCAAAGGAAGAGGAAGTGATCACCACGATATGTTGCACGCGCTCATGGATGTCAAAGAACAGAAGCCAGACGAGTTTGACGACAACGGCGTGCTGAGCATGGCTGCGAGCAACATCTTCGCTGGAAGCGACACCACAGGAATCAGCATTGGTGCGATACTTTACAACCTTTGCAAGAACCCAAGGTGCAAAGACAAGTTGTTGGAAGAGATCCGAAAAGCAGTACAGAACGAGGGACTTGACACCACGCAGAACATGCCGTTCAAGGTCGGGCATGGGATGCCTTACCTGCAAGCTTGCATCTATGAGGCATTGCGCATGCACCCAGCAGTCGGCATGTCGCTGCCGAGAGTTGTCCCTCAGGAAGGCTTTGAGATCGATGGAACATTCATCCCCGCTGGTGTAAGTTGGCAGTCGATTGATGGAGCTGCCTCGGATGTTGACCATCCTTTAGACAATTATTGGTGCGAACCCATGGGTCATACATCGACAGAAGGAAGTTTTTGGCAACGACTGCGACATCTTCCGACCAGAGAGATGGCTGGAGGGAGATCGAAGTCAGATGGGTGGGTACCCTCTATGATTAGTAGACACCATACTGATAGCCATCTGTAGACCGTAACTTCTTCGCTTTCGGAAGCGGATCTCGTACATGTATAGGAAGAAGTAAGTTTCCGTTTCCACTTCGAACACTCGCTAACGTAGCTTCAGACTTGAGCTGGATTGAGATGACAAAGCTTGTGCCTTCGCTCCTCATGCGCTTCGACATCGAATTGGCACACCCAGATGAGAAGCCAGAGCAGCACTGCTGGTACGTGTTCTTCACATCTATCATTCAGTCTCGTAACCCAGTTTTCTAACGTGATTCAGGTGGTTTGTAAAACAGGAAGGCCTGAACATGCGGCTGATCCCCCGTTCGCAGAAGATTGACAGTCCTGTTCTCGGATAGGTTTTTTGTTGACTGCAGAAGCTGGGGCAGAAGTCAGATCAAGAATCCCAGAAGTGGGGGTTTCGAGCTGTGTCGGATATTGATTTAGCAACCCAAAAGCCTGAAGTTCTCGGACGAAATGATCTCCACTCAAAGAAAGCTTGCAGACTAGACAACCGTGCTGCAGTCGAGCATGAACCTAGACTCGATGAGCTTTTATCGACTGGAGTCGCCTTGAAGTTTTCGGAGATATGAAAAAGAACTACCAATTGTTGATAGGCCTCAAAGAAGAGAGGAAGAAGTAGTATGGTAGCAGATTTGAGTTTGAGGAATGAAAACAACGCGTCAACGAAGCTTCATTTTTCACTCGCGCATTGTCCTCATCAACAATACCATCGTCGACCATCCTATTACGCGGAAACAGTGTTCGAAGTATCCAACCCACTTTCACCTTCACCTTTGACGTTCTGCTGCCTCTCCTTCAGTACCTCCGTTCGCGACCTGCTGTTAGGATTAAAGAAAGGTACCTCTCCAATGCCAACCGCACGGTTGCCGAAACGCTCACCAAATCCTTCGTAATCGTATGTAGCGCTGTGGAACGCACTGCGATTATCCCAAATCGCTGCTGGTGTTAGTGCCAGGCATTTGCAGGTCTGGGTTCCCAGCAGAACTTACCAAGATCGTTCTCATTCTTCCACTTGAACCTCACTTGGAGATCGTGATTCTCATAAACCACATTCAAGAACTTCGCCAGCAGCTCGCTCGACTCTTTGTCGTTGAGCTCGTTGATGTACTTTGGGAAGGGACCAAGCGCGAAAATGCTCTTCCAACCAGTCACGGGGTTCGTTCGCACAACGGGGTGAACAGCTGTCAATTCTGTGCCGACATTCTTCGGGCTACCGCGCTGCTGGTCGTATATCTTGATTTTCTCAGGGTATGTCGCGGCAGCTTTGATAAAGCCTTCGCCGATGAATGTCGCAGTCAGACCCTCAAAGAAGGTCTGGTAAGGCTTAGAGAAGCGGTCGAAGACCTCGTAGCCGGAAGCCCAGAGTGTGTCACCTCCCGTTTCTGGAAGCTGCGTCAGTCTCAACGATGTGTAGTCCGCTGGGACCGGCTCAAACTGAATGTCCGAGTGCCACTGTGCAGCATCGTATCGACGGTTGCCGGTCTCCCTCTGATTTTTCTTGGGACCATACATGTTTTTTCGCTGCAAGGAACTGATGGTACTGATTTCAGCATCTCTCACACCGAACTCGCTAGTGTCATTAAGGATGGGATGAATGTGTAGAGTGGAGTCAGATGGCTTGTTGGTCATTTGCCCTAGCCGATGCACCAGCTGTTTTTGGAGGGCATCCGTAAGATTGTTTTGGGCTCGGAAGAACACGACGCCACGTTCGGAAACTACTGTTTTCAGTCTACTCGTATTATATGATGGTAGTGAGATACCGCCTGGTGATGGCGAGATCCCGGATGAGTTCATCTGCATTTGGTGCATTGAGGACATCATCAACAACGTTGAGACTCGAATACTCGCGTCCAATCACCGGAGTGGCTTCTTCGAACTTGAACTTGCTATCAAGCGCGCCCGACTTCTGCGGTAGTGAAGGGTAGGTCTTCGCTTCGATCGTCATGGTGACCAGCTACAGTCAGTAAATCCAGAAGTGCGCAGTTCAAAACAAGCAAAAGCTGTGTTTATTCGAAGGAAATACGCAGTGACCAGCTTAAATTATCGGCTTCCAGGTTGAGCCTTTGAACGTGTTCACGGCATCGACTTGGTGGGGGAAGCACGCAATTCGGCTGTTCTGAGCACGTCAATCACTGGATGCTTGCACCGCAACAACGCCGTCGAATGGGATCATCCGGATAGCGCATCATCCCACTTGTCTCCTCAAAAGCGCATTGCGGTGCGTCTTGAAAGTCCGGAGCCGGCCTACTCACGGCACTTGTTTGGTTAACGATCATGACAGGCTTCCCTGTCGCAAAAATCACAAAGATAGGGACTAATATACTTGCCTCTGTCTATTGTAGAAGTCGGTAGAATTCGTCAGTGGGTAAACGCTTCCCATACTTGCTGATCATCTTGACCTGCCACGTTGTCGCAGGCCTCTAGATACCAGACAACGGTGAACAAATCGTGGCATATATGATCAAGTGAGACATCTTGATTATTGGATATCACGTCTACTTCCCATTTGGTACACTGAGTACCTGGAAAGTGAAATTCATTCCTCAAAGACTTTCCTGCTCACTTCCATAACCCGCAACAAAATAACCTTCGACTCCACTTACTCCCTTTCCAGTCCTGTTAGCCGGTGGCTGGGGCCAGTTCTCCAGCACCTTCTGCTCTCCCGTCAAAGTAAAGTTCGCCATAGCTAGGGGACCGTTGTCGATCAACAGACTGTAGTCACCCGGATAAAGCACCTTGTTACCCATCTCATCCACCCTCGCAAGACTTGCAAGGGTAAGGTTCAGGGTTGCTGTACCAGTAGCTCCACCAGCGATGTTGAACAATCGCTGGTAGGATACAAGGGACTTCTTGGGTTGAGGTGAGGGACCAAAGTTACCTGCCACGTAGCCGAGTGCGACATAGTCAGAAGTCGTTGTACCAGTGTTCGTTATGTCGACCTGAACAGAAGCAAACGCACAGCGGTCAAGAGACGTTGCGTTAAAGCTTGGGCATGCTGACACGAGGTCTGCGACGGCATAGCTTTGGTTGAAAGAAGGGACGATCTTGGCGGAGAAGTTGGTGTAGTGCATGCCAAAGCCAAACTCGAAGACAGGCGTGTTGTTGTACCACTTATACGTCCTTCCAGGGTTGTTCTCGCCTGGGCGAAGAGCCATATCTGTCATGGGCACCTCGCTGATGTAAGATGACGGGTACTGTGTTTGTGGCAGGCGACCAGCAGGAGCAGCCTTGCCGGTCAGAATGTCCACGATTGCAGAGCCACCATCCTGGCCCGGGTAGCCAGCCCACAGTAGTGCCGAAATTCTAGGATTGTTCGCAATGGGCGATGAATCGATCTGACCACCACCCATGGTAACGACGATGGTAGGTTTGCCGGTATCTGCGAGCTGTCCGATGACATCGAGTTGTGCACCAGTCCACTGTAGCGACGTGCGATCATGACCTTCCTCCTCGACGCTGTTGTCGATTCCTCCTACGTAGATCAGAACATCGCTTGCATCCATAGCGGGCTTCAAGTTCGTCCAGCTATTTGTGGTGGGATCACCTTGGCCTCCAGGGTTGCCGCCCGCATAGTTAACACTGATATTTTGCTGTTGCAAAGCGTAGAGCGGTCCGTGCAAGTACGTGGGCTCGCCTGCATAGTTACCTGCCCATCATTAGTTACTTTGAAGATTACCATGAGGAGCTAAACATACCAAGCAGTTGGGTAGTTGCATTCGCCCAGTCGCCGAAGAGTCCCACCGACATTGACGAATCAAGCGACAGAGGCAGCACACCATCGTTCTTGAGCAGGACAATGCCTTCTGTCGCAGCCCTTCTCGCTAGTTGTTGTGAAGTGTTGGTCGCAACTGCATCCCAACCAAGCTGCCTGTATGGTTGACTGTCCGCTGAGTCGAACCAGCCAAGACGGACCAGTGATGAGTATTGTCGAACCAGCGCCTGATCAAGAACCGTCTCGTTGACCAAGTTCTGCGCAAAAGCACCAGGCAGATGGTTTTGCATGTATGCACCGCAGTCAAGATCGGTGCCAGCGATGAGTGAGTCAGCTACAGCCTGCTCGCGTGTAGCAGACCATTCGTGTGGGAGGTAGACATTTTGGATGGCATCACAATCAGAAGTCACCCACTGTTCTTCATTCGTCCAACCCCAGTGCTCGCGCAGTATGGTTTGAAGCAAGTAAGGGTCGGCACAGGTTGGTACGCCGTTGACCGCATCTAGGATGTGGTTAGCCATGTATAACCGATATTGATGTAGTTGTAATCTCGGCATGGTTTAGCTTGAGGAGAGTGGCCAAACTTACTGTATGAGCACATAAAAGCACCCACATTAGCCTCGACACACGCTTGGAAAGGGGCAAGATAATATTCCACAAGATCTTGCTGAGAAATTTGTGCATCGACCTGGTATCTCAGATTGCCGTTCCAATCTTCAATATCGTAGCCAGCGTAATGCTTGCACGTAGCCACGACACGTTTATACGGGTCCGTTGTGTCACCTTGGAGTCCATGAATCAGAGCCTTGACATATGATGAGAGATGGTACGAGTCTTCTCCAGGTGTTTCCTGGCCACGTCCCCACCTGGGATCTCGGAATGGATTAATGTTCTTATCGACCGTTAGTCACCGATCGACGAGAGCCATGACAAAGGTGAGCAGAGAGGGAAATAATGAGGGGACAGCTCACCGGCGTCCAGAAGTCAAGACCAGTGCGGTTTGCATTGTTAAATGCTCTTGCTTCTGTCGATATTACTTTGGCGACCTCGGTGATGAGAGCATCGTCAAATGCAGCTCCCATGAGAATGGACTGGGGAAATGAGGTTGAGTAGCTGTATTCGCCTTGGTCACTAAAATTGGTGTACGGCCCTGCAATACCATGCAGTCCCTCGCTCCACCATTGATATGGTGGAATGCCCAGACGTGGAACGCCAGGGGAGCCGCTTGAGGTGGCATTGATCTTCTCTTCGAGCGTGTAGAGTGCGACCAGTGATCTGGCGCGATCAAGCGGTGCTGATGTACTGTCAGCTTGAGCATGATGTATGAGTATTAGAATACGCACATGCTGCAGCATTGCATATCGTTTCGTTCTTCAATGGCCCATTGGTGCAGTCCGGGAACAGTGCATAGGCACCTGTTGCCCACAACAGTGCGAGGCAGCGCTGCATGGTGTACATGACGACTGTTTGCTACTGCTGTTCGTCTCTTCACTAATCTTGTCGACTATCTTTATAGGAAGCAAAATAGCCGTAGACTGTATGGTCCATCACGACCGCGGGTCCTCAACACGAACGTCGTGATGTGTGTACGTCATGGTTCGCTATAGACGCGGGCAAATCGCGGTCACGGCACCGTTAATGCCAATGATTTTCTAGTGACGAACGGTGTTCTGCCCGGAACTCGGTAGTCAGCCACAACCGTTGCCCGAAGGAGGTTTTCAAGAGTTGAGCCGCATGCGGGGCCCCGGAGAGGGATGTGAGGGGCTGGCACTAACTGCGGTGCGCGCAATCTGATTGGTGTTGGATTCAGGCTGAATTGCTGATCGACAACGCAAGGTTAGCACCGCGGAGTCTCCGGCAACGGCACTTCTCAACAGTCAGTTTACGCGATTATAGTACGTGGTAACCGAACATGCTTCATTGAGTATTCACTGTTCGGAGGTGCTACGAAGATGGTATTTCAAGAAATGTTACCAAGCTGGGCGCGAGAAGACAAGGAATGGTTGTCCGTGATGAAGGAAAGGGCACGTGATCTTATTTTTTGAAATGCTTTTGAAATGCACCTGCTCAACCCATACTACACATCTGTGATTGTTGAGAGACTTAAGAGATAAACGATCAATAATTGAGAAAGAGAGATCAAATTCTTCTACTAATCTATTGGTTTAACCTGATCGTTTATATA